>PISX010006416.1:0-97645 GCA_004024625.1 Mellivora capensis
CCTGCTGAGCAGAGAGCCCAATGCGGGGCTCGATCCCAGGACCCTGGGATCATGACCTGAGCCAAAGGCAGAGGCTTTAACCCACTGAGCCACCCAGGCACCCCTACTGATAGCTTTTCATCCTGTGTATGGATAATACTTTCCTGTTTCTTTCCATGTCTCATAACTTTTTGTTGAAAATTAGACATTCCCAATATAAATGTGGTAATTATGGAAATCAAATTTCACTCACCTTATTCCCTAGTGTTTTTTTGTTGTTGTTACTGCTTATTGTAGTTGTCATTATTTTAGTGACTTTTATGAACTATGTAATGTCTGCTTCTTTGTCATTTGTAGCCACTGAATTCTCTCTTGTGTTCGTTTAGTGGCCATCTATTAACTGGTCAGAGATCTTGTTAAATACCTGCAACCAATAAATCTCCCAGTATTTGTCAAAGGATTTAGTGTTTTTGTTGAGACATTCCTCTCATATTCAGCTAGGCAGTTGTCAACTCTGCTTTAGCCTTCACTTCCTGCTTGCACAGAACATCAAGGTCAGTTAGAGGTGAGAACTTAGGACCTTCTCAGCATGCACACATCTGTGTATATTTCTGGAGCCCTGGACATATATGTTGTTTACATTTTCAGGACTGTTCTAGGATTTTTTTTAAGTGCCTATGGACAACTTATTCCTCAGTTTTTCCATTAAACTTTTTTTAGTCTATTGTTTGCCCTATCTTTTATCCATTGTCTCACACAGCTGTGATACATTTTCTATGGCTTACTGGATAGAGGGTTTTAGAACTAGGTAAGTTCAATTAAGGTTGAAAAAAGACAAGTCATTCAAGTAGCATCATCCAGGGAACCACCACACAAGTCAAATAATGACTATTCTTTGGAAATAAGTCTTTGAAAGAAATGTAGTTCTGCTCTACTCCCTCTGACACCAGGAATATGGGGCATTATTTTTCAAGGATACTAATTAGCTAGGGAGTTGGAGATGGGACCAATATAAATTAAAACACCACAAAGATTGCTGTTTTAAAGAAGATATATTCATTTTTCTGGACTAATTGTTCTTGGATCACTGCCAATTAGTTTTCAGAATTCTGAAAAAATTCAGTCTGACAATTTTTGTCAGTTTATTCTTTGTTTTTATGGAGAAGCAAACTTTCTGAAGTCTTTATCATTTTTGTGTGTGACTCAATTTCATTTTTTAAGATAGTTTAACTGGGTATAGAATTTTTGGTTGACAGTTTATTCCAACATTTTAAGTATATCATCCCACTGCCTTCTAGCCTCCATTCTTTCTGATGAAAAGTCATCTGTTAATCTCATTGAGTTTCACTTGTAAATCAAGTTTTGCCTGTCTTTTGCTGCTTTTAAGATTTTCTTCTTGTCTTTGACTTCCAGCATTGTTCCTATGATATGTCTGTGTCTGGATATCTTTGTGCTTATCCTGTTTGGCATTCACTGATATCTTTGGATGTGTAATGTAATAGAGTAAGTAATGACCCCCAAAGACAGCCACACTCTAACCCCTGGAACCCCATGAATGTTATTTTCATATGACAAAAGGAACTTTGCAGATGTGATTGAATTAAGGATCTTGAGATGGGCAGATTATCCTGGATTATCTATGTGGAGTCTAAATGTAATCATAAAGGTCCTTATGAAAGGGAGGCGGAAGGAGGAGATTCATCTACGTGAACAAGAAAAAAGGGCTTGTGGTGAAAGCAGATGGCAGCTAATTCAGAGAGAGAAAAGGTTATTCCATTGTCTTTGAAGATGGAGGAAAGAGCCACAGGGCAAGGAATACAGGGAGCCTCTTCTAGGTGGAAAATTCAAGGAGATGGATTATCTCCTAAATCCCTGAAAGAAACTTAATGCCCTGATTTCAGCTCAGGGAAAATTACTTCCGTCTTCTGAACTCCAGAACTGTAAGAGAATAAAGGAATATTGTTTTAAGCCAACATTTTGTGGTAATTTGTTACAAGAGTCATAGGAAAGTAATATAGGCATACTTCATTTTATTGTTCTTCACTTTATTGCACTTCACAGTTACTGCATTTTTTACAAATTGAAGTTTTATAACAACCCTGCATCAAGCAAGTCTGTTGGCATCATTTTCCCAATACCATTTCCTCACTTCATGTTTCTGTGTCACATTTTGTTAATCTTACAGTACTTCAAACTTTAGTATTACTGGCATTATTTAGTATTATTATATTTGTTTTAATGACCTGTGATCAGTGATCTTTGGTGTTACTATGGCAACTGTTTTGGGTGCCATGGACCATGCCCCTATAACACATATAACTTAATTGATATATGGCATGTGTTCTGGCTGCTCCACTGACCAGCTACTCCACTTCTTTTCCTTAGGCCTCCTTATTCCCTGAGACACAATAGAAGAGTCAGTTGATGCAGGAAACTTCATTGTTTTATTTTAAGAAATTGCCATAAACACCCCCACCTTCAGCAACCACCACTCTGATCAGTCAGCAGCCATCAGCACCAAGGCAAGCCTTTTCACCAGAAAAAACATTGTGATTCACTATAAGTTCAGATGATGGGTAGCATTATTTAGCATTAAGGTATTTTTTAATTATGTACTTTTTTTTAGACATAATGCTATTGTACACTTAGACCACAGTATAGCATAGACATATATGAACAAGGAAACCATAATTTAATTTATTAAAATTAATTGACTTGATATTTGTTTTATTAAAGTGGTCTGGAACCAAACCCACAATACCTCTAAGGCATGTCCATATATGTAGTTTAATATTTTTCATCAAATTTGGGAATATTTAATTCATTGTTTATTTGAGTATGTTTTCTCCCTCCTTTATCTCTCTTCCCCCTAATTTGTCCTATCTTTACATATATATGGTACACTTACTGGGGATCCACATATTTCTGGAATTGTTTATTTTTTTTCCTTCTCTCTCTTTCTGTCTCTCTTCTGCTCTTGCTCTTTTGGATTGTAGTCTCTCTCAGTCTGTCCTATATTTGCTGATTTTTTTTATTTCAGGTGCTCAAATCTATTGCTAGGCCCTGCATTAGTTTCCAATTGTTATTGTAACAAATTACCACATGTTTTTGTGGCTTAGTGATAAATTAACATTATTTTATCATTCAGAAGTCTGAATGGGTCTACCTGGCAAGGGTCTTTATGGAAGTTCTAAGCAAGAATCCATGGCTTTGCTTACTCAGGTTGTAGAGGCTGCCTATACTCCTTGGCTTATGGCCCCAGTCTGTCTTTAAAGCCAGCAATGTCTGCAGGTCTTTGTCACATCTTATTGTTCAGACTCTGTTTCCATCATCACATTACCTCCTCTGACTCTGGATCTTCTGCTTCCATGTTCCACATTGAAAGAACTCCTGTGATTCAATTGAGCCACCTGGTTAATCTGGGAAAATCTTTCAAGATGAGCTGATTAAC
Source organism: Mellivora capensis (assembly GCA_004024625.1). Taxonomy (NCBI): domain Eukaryota; kingdom Metazoa; phylum Chordata; class Mammalia; order Carnivora; family Mustelidae; genus Mellivora; species Mellivora capensis. The sequence goes on from PISX010006416.1 coordinate 3,431, forward strand.
GCCTTTCCATTTGCAACCTTGAATCCCCCTCACCATATATAATATGAAATACTCACAGGTTCTGGGGATTAGGACATGGACATCTTTGGGGGATGGTGTATTCTGTGCCAATCATAAGCCCCTTGATTAAACTGGGTAGCTTCAAACAACAGAAAATTATTCTGTTCTAGTTCTGGGACCAAAGTCTGAAGTCAGGGTATCAGCAGGGCCACACTCCTTCTGAAGGATCATGGGAGAATGCTTCCTTGTCTTTTCTAGCTCTAGAGGCTGCTGGTGGCCATTGCCTTTGTTGGCATCATTGCAGCCTGCCTCTGTCTTCACATGGCCCTCTTTCCTGTGTCTCTTCTTCTTTTAAGGACACCAGTTTTGGACTTAGAACTCATCCAAAATCCAGGATGATTTCATCTTGAGATTCCTAACTAATTATGTCTGCAGAGATGTCATTTCTTTAAGGTCATTGTAGTAGGTAGCAAAAACAAAATACCAATACCAGGAACTGGGATGGCTTAATCAGGAGGAATTTATTTTCTCATGGTTCTGGAGCCTGGAAGTCCCATGATCAAGGTACCAGCCAACTCAGTTCCTGAAGAGAGGTCTGTTCCTGGCTTATAGATAGCCACCTTCCCCCAGTGTCCTCAAATGGCAGAGAGCAAGCTCTGGTCTCTCTTCCTCTTCTTATCAGGATACTAATCCTATCAGATCAGGGTCCTCATTTGGCCTAAATTACTTCTATGAACTCATCTCTATCTCCACATACAGTCACACTGGGAGTTAGGGCTTCAACATGTGAATTTGGGAAGGACACAATTCAGCCCAGAGCAGTCACATTCTGAGGTTCCAAGTAGACATGAATTGGAGGGGACACTCTTCAGTCCATTAACCCCTCTTCAATTAGTATACTTTTCAAGTATAGAATTTCCATTGGGTTCTTTTTTTATAATTTCCATCTGTTTATTGTCTCTTTGAAAAGACATTGTCAACATGCCTTTCTTTATTTCTTGAATCATGTTTTTTAAAAATTCTTAGAACATATTTGTAATAGCTGCTCTGAAGAATTTGTCTGCTAAGTGAGACATCCGGACCCTTGCACAGGCCATTTCTGTTGTCTGCCTCTTTTTTTTTTTTTTTTTACCCCTGTGTATGGTTCATGTTTTCCTGCTTTTTTACATATCTCATAATTTTGCTGTTCTTGTTGAAAACTAGACTTTTAGACAATATAATGTAGCAACTCTGGATACCAGAGCTTGTTGTCATTACTTGTTTGATTAATGAATTAGTGATTGGGATTGATTATTTCATTGAAATCTATTCCCCTAGCAGCATTAAGAGTCTGATATTTCTCATCAGAGTGTAGCCTTGACTTGCACATGGTCAACAGGGGATGATGGTGGTTTTAATAAGGGCTCTTGGTACTGTTTCCTGATCTCTCTGTTCATCTCTCTGTCTCTGTTTGTATTACACCCAGCTCTTGGGGTGTATTACTGGTTGCTGTTGATTCTATTATTCTTGACAATACCCTCAGGCTTATATTGTTCTAAGATATTACTCAATTAAATGTGAGTCCTGTTGCAGGACTAATTTTTGAATCCAGTCTTTGAGGTCCCTTCTGACCCAAAGAGAGCACTTACTAGCTCTCTCTTTTCCTGTCTCACTGTAGTAAACTCTGGCCTATGGTTTACCTTACTGCTTTCATGGAGCTACCAACCTCAATCTAATAGTTTGCCACCAAAATCACCATTGTTTCAAAAGCACCATTGTTTTCAAAAGCATTGTTTCAAAAGCACCTTTCAAAAGGCTTGAACTTTTCCACACTGGTCCAAATAAAGGAAGCTCCCTTAGGAAGTACTTCAGCATTTGCTGTTCTAATGGCCTGCCTCTCCTTCTGGTCAGAATGTCTGAGCCACTGCTCCAGAGCTGGAGACTTCTCTCAAAGCAACACATCTGCTTTTTGAGTGGGGCACTGGGCAGTGGTGGTAGCCTCTCATCTTCCTGGTTTGATTCTCTCACTGTAGAAACTCTGCCTTCAGTGTGAGCTAGGATGAGGCTAACCTGAAATCCCTATTGTCCATAGGGTTGCCACTGAATGCTTAAGTCTAAAAATTGTGAATTAAATGGGTGTCTGAAGGTTGTGAATTAAATAGGCTTTGATACCCTATTTTGGATTCAGAAGCTAAACATTGACTCCTTTTGTGTTCTGTAACCTATGACTCTTTCTTGAGGCAAGGGATGAGAATGAATAAATAGAATAAATATCCATTTTAAAAAGGAGTGAAGAAAGAAAAAATAATACATTAAAAGTATCATCTCACTACATGTATCTTTATAATATATGAAAATTTAGCATGGTTTCACACAGTAGATGTATTCCTGTAAATATAGTATACAAGTCAAACTTTTGCAAGCTCGGTATACACACTTATATGTGTTTGCTTTTGTTAGCCATTTTGCAAAACAGAAGTGTTTTATAAAAATTAAAAATCACCCCTTTAGCAAGGTTTTAAGCATGATTTTACATTTTATTTTATTTTATTATTTTATTTTATTTTTTGAGGGCAAGAAAGAGAGAGTGAACAAGCAGGGTGGAGAGGAACAGAGGTAAAGGGAGAGAGAGAATCTTAAACAGGCTCCATTCTGGGTGGAACTTGATTTCAGGACCCTGAGACAAAATCAAGAGTCCAACATTTAATCAACTGAACCACCCAGGTGCCCTTACTATATATATTTTAAAGCAGGAAGTTGCTCTAGTCTAAAGAGGGAAAGATTTTTCCATAGATAGAAAGCTTCTGCCATCATATTTGTAGATATGCCAAATTTTACCCACCTCTGTAACATGCATTTAATAATACCTAGGGAATAAATTAGTAAGATTTTTAACTTATAATCAAATGTTTGAGTTTCCCTGTAGTGATCACAATTCTCAGAATCTTTTATTCTTCTCATAATAGGATCTTTTCTTCTTCCTGCCTGGCACTGATCCTCAGTCACCACTCCTGGCACACCCATCCCATGTGTCATAGAGAACTCTTATCAAATAATCTGGTACCCAGAGGCTGAAATAGTGGGAGGTGTCAGCTGTTCTTGACTTCAGCTTGCCAGATGATGGCAGCAGAGTACTATGAAATGCTCACAGGTCTGACAGCTAGGGAAATAGGCTTGTGTAGGAATTTGAATCTGGAGAGAGTTCTCATCAAAATGCATGCAAAAGGACATCACTATAGAAGGGGGTTCTTCGACCTTAGAGATTTAAGAGTCATAATAATATCTGGAAGTTCTTCCAGAAAATTAGCATTCAAAAAGGACTTAAGAACCTCGTAATAGATAACAAAATAGAAAAATTTTCTGACTTTGGATTTGTAGAAATTTCAAGTTGAGTATTTCATGTTTCAGAGCCATATGCAGAGTATCCCCAGTCTACTCTTTTCTAATAACCATTTCGTTCTTGAGTTAATTGAGTTTGCTCAGTCCCAGCAGTTTCTTTCTCCTGCTATGCTAATTGAGAGTTCAGAAGACATGAATGCTAACAACAACTGTGCCACTGATTCACTGTGGTTAAGGGAAGACATGCTACTTTTGGAGGTCTCAGTGTTGTCATTACTTCCAGACTGGGCACAGTTCTTGTCATCTCAATGGCCCTTTTCAATTTTGATGTTCAGTGATTTATAATCCCTCTTGCCTTTGATTACTTGCACTTTTATAAGCTGAAACCACATCAGAGGTTCTCCACTTAAATTTATAATCTAAACATTTTCAAGAGGCAGCATAGTGTGGTAGTGAAGAGCATGGATTCTGCATTGGTGACCTCTTAGCTGTGTACCTTTAAGCAAATTATTCAAACTCTCATTGTGCTTCAGATTATTATAAAATGCTGATGATAATATCACATATCTCAGAAGATTAAATGAGAATATTAGCACATAAAGAGTATACAAATTGAGCATATTAATATAAAAAGCATTAAGACCAGTACCTGGAAAATAGTAAGTATATGTATGTTAATTATCATATTACCCGTGGGAACAAAAGCTCAAAAAGAATCTCATTATTTTTTTTCTCATCAATGAAATGCAGATGAAATAAGAATTGGCAGAGAAGTCCTAGTGGATTATACTTATTTTAGCCCATTCCCTGATGTTTTGGTGTTCAGATCAGGAAGAATAGCAGGGCTAGCCTTCAAATCAGAAGTAGTCGTCTTTCTGTTTTTCTACGTACTATAGTTAGATAAATTATTGGGCAGGAATTTCTCCAGCCCTTACTATACAGTTCACTGCCTGCTATTTCACCACTGGAACCTCAGATGGGGCAGGCTGTAGAGTAGTGGTCCTCAACCAGGGCAAGGAGGAATTTATAGGAGTATCTATATGCACCGGGGGCTGGGGGGCATACAGATGAGCAATAAGAAAATGGCCCTGAGGAAAGTTGTGTCCAGATTTCCCTAATCTCCACCCCCTGAGCACTGTTTTAGAGTCCTCATTAAAATGTTAATTTTTGCCCTGGAGTCATACCTAAAGGAGAGAGGAATTTTGAAAAGGAAATTGGAAAGAGGATATGAAAGGAATCAAGGGCAGGAGGTGATAATAGGAATGGCTTGGATCCCTGGTCCAAATCTGAATTTAGCCCATTTCACAATTCTCTTTAAGGTTTATCCCTGGGTCACTTTTTTCATTAACATCCAAGACTAATTGACCTCTTTAAGATAGGAGTCACCCCAGCCACTGTTACCCAGGGAAGAGAATTCCAAACCCGGACAGCTGAGATAGAAATTTCTGAATGAATGTACCAGGTGGTCTCCCTGGCTTGGCTTACCTGAGCACCTCTGAAGTCCCGTCAGAGCTCTTCTCCTGTACCAGTGGCCTTAGGTGGAAGAGAGAATAGAAGGGGTTCTTAGATGACTCTTCTTCTCTGAAGCAGGGTCAGGGACCACACGTCCACTGAAAGGAAAGCAACTTGATAACTACAAAGACCATACACAAATATCTTGTGTCCTTATATTCATGACAGTTGTTATTCTAATCCTATAGGTGATGGCAGGGCTCCATTTTCTCCAGTCTTTGGTGTCCATCTCCACCTCAGCTGTGGCCCTCTATATGTCTCATCCCAGTGATTATAATAGCTTCTGAGCTGGTTTCCCTGGTTCTAGCCTCTTTTTTATGCCAATCCATGTCATCCTTCATGGTTATATTTTCTTGAAAAAACCTTCTGATCATGAATGGATATATAAATAATAAAAAAGCAGATAGATGAATGCTATCCTTCCATTTGCAAGACTAAGGCACTGGCTTGATCTGTTGTCCTGCTTCTTCTTCATCTCCTAGAGTCATCTCATATTCTTATCCAGAATATATGATATCGCTTTTTAGTGTTGTTGTCACAAGATTTCTTGAAGGAGATAGAAAGAGATAGAATTACTACTATCTATATGGAAATTATATATGAGGCATGTCTTCATATGGAGTCCTATCACGTATGCCAAAGAGGAAAATGGTTGCCTATAGCTTCCAAGAGTATCACTTCTTGAAGAAGAGAGAAATTTAATCAAAATATTGGCCTTTTTATAGGGACTTATTTCTTTTCAGTCATTCACAGATGTTAGATGCCATGTCCTTTTTGATGTCTAATGCTTTCTCCAGAAACCTTTGAAATATCTATAGGGAGGTCATAGGAAGCCATGACAAGATGTTAACAGTGTAGCTAGAGTGTAAGGCAAAAATCCATTCTGTTCTTTTCTTGCCTAAAATATGAAAAAATATTTACACACTGCCAGCTGTAGATAGATAAAAATATAACTAAATAAAGTTATCAAACTGCCTTAGAATGTAATCAGGGAAACTTCAGTTGCTTATTAACTGCCTTGAGAGAGAGAACTTTGGCTTCTGATTTTGATGGTATTCTTTGCTTTTTCCTTAGTTGTTTGAAGCAGCATAGAAACTGGGGGCAAGGGCAACAATAGATGTTGCACATTCTTAACTGCCCTGTCTGCAACCTGCTAGAGAGAACACTTTTAGACAGTTTGCAAAGGTCATTAGGATTAGAATTAGAGTTGGAAGGGACTAAGAGAGGTCACGGGACCAGTTCACCTTTTGCCTTCAGGCAGTCCACCCACAGCCTGAGGTGCCCCCAGCCCTCATACAGGCTGCTCTTTCTGACCCCCACATGCATATACTTCCATAACTATGAAAGCTTCCAAGATTATACAGATCTTTAATGTGTTTTCAGAAGAGATTTTCTTAAGAATGACACAAGGGAAGATTCAAAGCTTTAGCAAAAATTTTGAGCAGTTGATACCTAGCATTTGCCTCACCCACTTATCCCCTCCCACCCATTTCTTAATACCTGGCAAATGTTGGCTGGCGAGTTAGGCTTTGAAAAAGCAGAGACTTCCCGAAAGTTCCATTGTTCCTAAGCCAGTTTGGGCATGTTGCCTTTTGTGTTCCATACCTCAGCTTCTATCACATGTACTTAGCGGCTAGCTTTAAAGACTGACAGTTGACACGTCAGTTCTCACTCAGATTTTTCTTCAGATGTTCTGTCCCTGAGCCATTTCCCCCAAGGCAAAAGGTAACCAGGAAATAAGGAAACACCAGTCAATCCAAAACCCCCCATCAAGCCCCCATACGTAAGTGAAGGCATCTGAGGATTATAGGTAGGGAGCAGTCTTATTCCAAACCTGGCTCTTAGAACACCTGTGTGATGCAGTTACTGCTGATTTAAGTTGACAAATCACATATCCAAAGGAGGTCTCTCTTCTTCCAGAAGTATGTTTTCACTCAATTGATATTTTCTATAGATTAGAATGGGTCAGAAAGCATTACATCAAAAGAAGAGGGAAACTAAGATGCTGTGTGGTTCTTTCTGCCAGTCATTGTCTAAAACCTGGTGATATGTGGATTTAAAGTTTGTTCCACATGAACAAAGAGTAGTCTTAGTACACAGATAATTCTTAAATTGACAAAGGAAGAAAAGGCCATGTTTCTTTTCTCTACTTTTTTTAAATTAATTTTTTTATTTCTTTTCAGCATAACAGAAGTCATAGTTCACGTTTCTCCACTTTTCTCCACTTGGGTGGGCAAGTTCTGCATGACTGTTCTGCATCTCTGATCACCCAGGAATCTGGTTCAGGCAGAAGGATAAGGCAGGGTCCTTGGAGAATGAAAGAGAAGCGTTTAACTTCCAAGCATCCTTCAGAACGATAATTTCTTATCACAATACTAAGTGCCAGTTCTTATCAACCAGTAATGACACCCTAGTCCAGTGTGTTGAAAAGGTTCCCAGGTTGAATCTGGGTCCTGGAATAAGGAAGGCATGATTGAATACCAACATATGGGTGCAAGAAGAAGTAATGGCTCATGTGTCAGTTTTTTTCTATCTCAGAGCAGCTTCATATGGCTCATTTAACTATTAAATTTAAAACATTCTTGCATTTGTCTTCACAGTCACCCTTTGAAGTCCCAGCATTATCCCCATTTTGCAGATGAGAACATTATTTGCCTTTGTGTTATTTCCAGGTTTGGAAATTCACATATATTTTGAGACCCAGCCCATGTAAGATCAAGATTTTTCAAAAGTTAAAATTAATAATAAAGGAATCCTTTGAGGGAAAGAATAAAGTAAAAGGGAGTATCCACTGAGAATAAATTGCAGCCTGAGTAGTATCTGCAGAAGGGGAGAAAGAGACTTATATAGTGATCCTTTCTTAGAGTCCAAACTTGGCTGTAGACCCTGCCTGTGGCAGGAAGGCTCTCTGGATGCTACACTTGGGTGAGACAGAGGGGTGATGTCTTAAGAAGGTACAGTAGCAACTCAGTAGGTACTTATTTAAGCATCCATTTGGCATTGAAATTCTCACAATCATTTCCACCCACTAACTCTGCAGAAGGAAATGAAAGAGATTTCTATAATCCGTCCTCTTAGAATTGGTCTATGGCTAAGGATCTCACCCTTTCCCTAGCCAAGGGCCTAGAAATGTCTCAGTCAGTGGAGATGGCTCAAAAATGCCTTCCAGAAAGATATGACGACTCGTTAAGATTCCTATGTTCTTGCAGGGACAACGGTGATGGTCAAGAAAAACACCGTGCGAGAATTCTCTGATTCTACAGTGCATGACTGTTTGATATGGGGACAGCAGAAAATGATAAGCAATGTGACCCTTGCCACCAGGTAAGAGCCTCAGAGAACCCTGGTTCCCTGTGGTTTTCTGAGGACCCTTGGACAATGAAAAATGTGATGTAAACGAGAATGTTGGCTTTATCAGCCCTTATAGTGACGAGTGGAATTGTTCCTCACCAACATAAATTCATCTCTGCTTCTCCCAATGTCACTAAGCCAAACAAACAGACCTCCTTGCTGTGTGGCTCAAAATACTTTCTGCCTGCATTAACCAAAAGTTCTGTACTCAGTTTTCTCTCTGATCACCTTTCAGGCACTCTACACATGTAGATTGGGGTGAAATTTCAGTTATTCCCAATTTCTATTATTAATCCATCCCCTATTTACAACAAACCGATGATGAGATTGCTTTTGTTATCCAGTCTGCAAAACAGGGTCAAATAATGCCTCCTCCCTCACTCCCTTTCCCCTGTAGTATATTAAAATCTTGATTACCAGAATGCAGAGTTAGAGGTAGAGGGTGATCTGTTCAGTTGATTTTAAATAGAGGGTCAATCTAAAAGTTCTATCACTTCAAAGTTGATTGTGCATAGCTTTGTAATATGTTGCCAACATTTCAGTTTAGTGCCTGTACTATACCAGGAAAATTTTTAATGATTGTAATTGTCTACAGGTAAATACTGTATTACCAGCAGAACATGGTCATTGTGCATTGAAATTATATAATATAGATGAGGGCTAGGGTTAGGGTTAAGTTGAAATGCTCACTTTAAACTCTGTAATCTTGGGCAAGTTGCTTTACTTCTAGGTGTCTCAGTTTTGCTACATTAAAGGAGTGTAATAGTCATGAATACTTTGTAGGTTTTTTTCTATTAATTGAATTAGATTAGGTATTTAAAGTGCTTTGATTCTTGGTCAACAGTAAGTCCTCAATAGATGTTCCTTATTATAATTAGTAAGTACAGAGCCTTCAAGGAGGTAGATTTTGAAATAAATCCTTGATCCTTTTTTTTAGTAACTTATCTCTTTCTTTTAATATATGAAGAATCATGCTTCTGTTTAATTGGGGGTTCTTTATAGATGGGCCTAGTTAACAGAGGCTTTATTGTACCAATCCTCCAGGTGAGGCTGGCATTAATGTCTGAGCCACCAAAGGTGCTGCTACTTCCTGTGTGCACTTTCCAAGAGGAATATAGAAGTCCTAGGAATTAACAGCTTCTGCCCTTCCTTGCCTTCTATTCCAACATTTTATCAGACTGAGATAATCTGTGGGAAAGAATTAAGAACTGTGTGGAGGAACGTGCTATGGTATTGCAGGAATTCACATTTTGTCGTACTCTTAATGACAGCAAAATAGCTACTCACTATAATTGGGATTTGCAAATATTTTTCCTTTTAAGATGGTTGGGAAATAGGTTAATAGGTTTTTATTGAGTATCTCCATGTGCTAAATAGGCACTCTGCTTGATGCATTTGTAGATCTAGAAATGATGTTTCAACCCCCATGCAATCTAGTTCGGTAAACAAAATGAATTCCTATAAAATGAATCAGAAGCCAAATAAAGCAGCACTCCTTCCTGTGCTACATCAATGATTCTGCCAGGAGGTCAGAGGAAGAAGAGGTCAATAAGGGATGGATGGATTGTTCCAGAAAGTTTCCTGTGGCAGGTAGAATTAAAGGTAGGAGATAGTAGGCATCTCAACTCCTTTGAAGGCTACAACAAGGGAAAGCCAGGGGGAAACCTGGAGCCTTCCATCTACCAGTTTGTCTGACTAGAGATGAGAGTGTGTGTTTGAATGTTGTGAAACATAACATCTCAAATTTCTCAAGAATATATTCTTAGGGGCGCCTGGTGGCTCAGCGGGTTAAGCTTCTGCCTTCCACTCAGGTCATGATCTCAGGGTCCTGGGATCGAACCTGGCATCGGGCTCTCTGCTCAGCTCAGAGCCTACTTCCCCCCCTCTCTCTGCCTGCCTCTCTGCCTACTTGTGATCTCTCTCTCTGTCAAGTAAATAAATAAAATCTTTTTTTTTTAAAGAATACATTCTTAGCTATTGGTATTGTGCATGTGTGTATTTGTGTATATGTTATGCTTATGTTAATGCACAATTCTTATGAAAACATGACTTACATTTAAAAATTGTTTTCGAGAATATAAAGACAGCATATAGGATAACACATGAAGTGCTCCAGCCATGTTTATGCTGTCATTTATTCTTTTCCCACATTTTTTCTCTGATAATAGAGGATCCGCAAGTAATGAATACCAAACACTACATAAAATATTTAAATGTAAATGTAGCCATTCAGTTTCACAGACTTCCCCCCCACCACCACTATTCTTTATCACAGGCATAACAATGAAATAACATATTGGTATGTTTCCCATTGTCTTTAATCCCTCCACTGTCTATGATAAATAAGGAAATGGTCCAAAGCAAGCATCTAAAAGGAAGATTGATCTGGATGGCATGGTCCGCCCACAGACTGGGCCTGTCAGCCCCATATCTGGCTGGGGGCATTCCTGAATATGCTTTAAAAACCCATAAAGAAGGTCAGAGATTATGAACGTTAGCCATTCAGATCATCTCTAAAGATGATGCTGAAGTCATCTGTACCTCTTAATTGACAAGTAAGATATGTTCACTTGAGCTACAGATTTCTAAAAAACTAATCAGAGTCATACTACCAGTTAGTGTAACACACTTCATATATATATATGAGCCATTTGTGGGTGTATTTCTGTGATATTTCACCAGTGGAGTTGGTTAGCTCAGTTGCTTTAAGTACAGTGTTAATGGGATCAATTATAACCTTCTTCCACTTAGTGCTATAGAATAGGGTATGTTTTGTTTTGTTTTGTTTTGTTTTTGTCTTTGTTTGTTTTGTTTTTCTTTTTTCTCTTCTCTTCTCTTCTTTTCTTTTCTTTTTTCTTTTACAGGGCAAAGATAACTCCAGTTAACAAATTGACAAACATGTCCTGATTAACAATGAGTGGTAAAATAAACTTGATGGCTTGATGGAGACAAGGAGTCACTATGGGGGGAGGGATGTAAAATGTGTGGTATGTGCTATTTGTGATCCATTTCTGATGTGTTAATAGTATTACATTCACATACCCAAAACAGCATAATATTATTTATAGTTTTGCTGACAAGGGCTTGGTGCTTTCAAAGATGTAATCTTCAGGCCACCAGTGGGTTTTCCAGTAAGTTCAGAAACTACTATCTTCTATTCTTAGTACTTGAAGCAATAGAGATAGCCCTAACTTATACAGAAGTTATAATCCAATATTTCTTTGCATCCCTGGGGTCTTTCTCTTCCCATAGAATAAGCAATGTTATAAATAGCAGGTAGGTTCTCAGACTAGCACACAAAAGTCTGTTTAATAAGTGGTAGTTAAATGTGCGTTTGTTGAATTAATAAACAAACACTAGCTCTATTCAGTTGAGTTCTGTGTCTTTATATCAAGAGGTCATGTAATATGACAGCAAAAATGAATATTTCCTCTTCCTTTCCATGGTGATCCAGTTAGACTTATGCAAAATTTTATGATAAATAAAAATGCGTTTCAACTGCTCCTATAGCCTCTCAGTCCTCATTTCCAATTTCTTTATTAGGGCCACTCTACTTTGGGTGATCTGGAGACTGTTCTATCCATTCTACCATTCTACAGTTATTTAATTTTTCAGTAAAACTCATTTGAATTAGATATTACAAAGAAAAGATTTAGATACAGCTAGTTTGCATTATGGAGTGACTGACCACTAATGCAACAACCACACTAAACCATCCAGTATTTTTAAAAAGTAGGTGTTTATAAACTCAAACACATATTGATAGATATCTAACCAAGTGAAGTAGAGGAGGCAGAAATTTCCAAGCAGTTTATGCTAGATCTGGGTCAGGAGAAGAAACCATTTCCAACAGAAAGATTTGTCTTCTTTGGGCATATCAGCACTTCTCTAGAGATCCTCCCTCTGGATCTATTTAATTCAACTGTTACAGACTATATTGAAATCTAACTACTGTACTCTCCTGCGTAATTTCCCGTCCCACCATATCTTTGTAACCTGTGACTCAGATAATATGTACATATGTTATCAACTTCATCTTCATACTCTCCATGAGACACCAGAGACCATGAATGCCATTTTTTTCTCTCTTTCTTAATGTCCAAGCCAACCTTAGCTCCTTAAAGGTCAAGTGTCCCACAGATACCAGTCATGAGCTTTGTCCCTGTAGCAGACATGAACCCTGGATCACCATCCTCTTTAGCCTTTATGCTTCAGTTTTCTCTTCTGCAAAATAATATTAGAACCTAAATAATCAAGATGAAACAGATTAAGTTCTTATGTAGAGCCTAACACACAGTCAAAATTGAGCAAGTGCAAAATGGTCCCTGCTGTTGTTGTTCTGCTCCCCCATCCTCCTCTGCCACTATTTTTCTGGCTCTTAGATTTTCATGCTTTTGCAACCAATTTCTTTCACATTCAGAAGGAGAGGGTCTGAAGTTTCAGAACTTCCAAAATTTCATTCACTGTCTACCACCTACCACCCATAGACCATCAGCTCAACAGAGCAGATCATCAGGGTTTTCAGTGAAGATCTGTGATACAGAACCTCCCACTGGTGTGGTCACTTCACCATGTCCACATCTGCCTGTAGTCTGCTGTTCCCCCTCAGCAACACTTTTCCATGGCAACTCCAGCTCTCTCTTTGGCTGTTCCTCAGTGTCTTCCAGCACAGCTGATTTAATGGCAATCTTCAGTTTCTGAGCAAATTATAGTCCATCCAGAAGGACTGCCATTATATCCTCTGCCAGGTCAGAAGCTTGTTAGTGTCAGAGGTGTACCATCCATAAGGACATGGGGAAATCCATCTAACTGGGAGAAATCGTTTCTCTTCTGTCACACCCATTCCCAGGCCTATATAATTTATTCTCACGGGTGACTCCTGAGACATCTGTCCCTATGACTGCTCACTTTCAGATACTATGCACACTCACACCCTCACCCCCCAACACACAGCTGGGAAAGAAAGCTGACCCTTCTTGTCGTTTTATTCTCAGTTCCACACATCTTATTAAATTCTGTGCCCCAGATGATCCAGGCAAGAGAAACACCATCCTTTAACCTCCGTGATGTCTGGACTGCTACTGAGGAACAGTTTTCAGGGCCTTTGCAGGGTGAGAATATTGGGTATTAGTCACCACACATAGTTCTCTACATCCTATCTGCGCTTTCTACAGAAACTGAGGTTATAACATTGTCTGAGCGGGTACTTTCCTTCCTTTATTCCTTTCTTTCCTTTAAGTTTTTAAAATGACTTTCCCTCTGGACAAGCATTGACTTTTTTATTTGAAGAAAATATAGTCCATAACTAGTAAATCAAAAGTGTTCTTTGATTCTTTTATGCACATATGCATATGAATTTGCCCTTCCTGTAGGATTTCAAGTCATGTTCTAGAAACCCACATGTACTTAATACTATACAGCCAGCTTTTGATTTTCCAGAGTTACCTTTCTCTAAGAGTCCAGATAGCACTTATGTTTGCAGTTTTATAGATTCTAGAACCTCTAAAGATGTCCTCCTCATAGCAACTAATTGTATTTGGGTATGTAGGAATCCCTACCAGGGGTATGGGTTGGTCATGAAGTATAATAAACATCTTCATCAAGTCTTAATACAAAGTCCAAAGAAAACAGTAATATGAATGTATCATGTACAGATAGGTATGGGGGTAGGGATAAAGAGAGACATACATGTATACAGGTAAGAATTATATTTTTATGCCCAATGAGCCCGAGTTCCAAAAACAGATGAAAGAATTAGGGTCCTAGCAAGTAGATGAATAAGAATTTGGAAAGAACTAGTTCTTGTCTTGTACCTAGAAGCAAATATCTGATTTCTGAGAAGCAAAGTGCCATAACACTAGCAAAGTACTATAAAGAGAGGAATAATTCATCAGGTATTTATTAAGCAAGTGAATAATTCAGATTAACAAATAATATTTTATTATTATTACTTAAAAACAGAAGACAAAATAGCTTCAGGCTTCATAAAAATGTCCAAGGAATTCCATGGAAAATTCAACGTATTCCTTCCAACACTCCTGTCTTCTTTGCTCTAGCTGTCTGACTAGCTTAGAAGGCTATAATAAAGGAGGGACAGATGCCTTTTATAACCTCTTTGTTAATCTGTAGACAGGTCTTAAGAAAAATGAAGTCAAATTCTCCTAGGACTTTCGGGTATGGAAATTTCCATTGATTTAGTTGGATGGGAAGATGAGGAAGCAGCTCTTCTAATATGGAAATAAAAATTACACTGGGACAACTGATCACTTACTGAGTGCATATATTTATTTGCATTAAGTAGTTTTTGCATGTCTTCATTTTTGTCATTTATAATCTCTTAAAAGGCAGGGATGAGGCCGTGTTTGTTTAAGGTCATATATAAAGGACCAACTCAATAAGACAAGGTGAAGATTATGGGAAGCTTAGTTACTGTTTCCATGTAAAACTCTTTTCAAGGATGAGGACGTGACTTACATAGTTTCTAGGAAAAATTGTCACACTTTTCATTCTATGTTCTTTGCTCTCTGTTTGACACTCATAATCACCCTTCTCCAAGACTCATACTTCTCAGCTACTTACTATCCCCATCAGCATCTGAACCATCATTTACAATAACACAAGTTTAAAATATTAACCCTTCCAAGGGTAGCTTTTCTCTTATCAGGGATCAAGGGTTTCAGCTAAGGAAATCCCCCAACTATGGGTTTTCAGGCATCAACCAGAATGGGAGGTATGTTTTCAGGAGACATTCAATGAGGGCCTTTCAGGTACATCTGAAATCACAAATCAAAGCCTATTGTGTGCTATGGCATTTTAGTTTTTAGGTTGCAAGAGTGATAGAGTAGAAGGCTGCCCAGTCCCACGGGTAAGGTGGACATGCCAGAAATGGACTATCAAAAATAAGACCTCAACTCTATGACTTCCATGCTATGTGATCATGAGCAAGACACTTCCTGAGCTGTGGCTCAGATCCCTTTTCTGTAAAACAAGGGGCGCTGATCTCAGGAGGCTGAGAAGACTAAATGTAAGGCTCTTGGCCAAGTTCCTAGCAAACAGTAAGCACTCAATGAATGTTAGCCATTATCATGACACAGAGGCACAACTGTCACACAAAATAATTGAACCCATGTTCTGGAGATTCACCTCAAAGCAGCTTTCTGCTAAAATTGTATTAGCACTCTACATCTGTGTTACCACCAATAGCTTGAGTAGGTAAGACAGAGGCCTTAGAAAGAAATGGCATTTCAATTTAAATCTGAGGAGTAGCAGAGCGGCCACTATACTTACTTTCAGTACTAAGAAAGTGAGACCCAGTTCCTGTCTCCCCATGGGGAGATTTTATTTGTCTTTATATGTCTCTGTCTGGTAGGAACAATTACCGTTTTACTTCTTTCCCCAAGAATGTTAGAATATCAGAATGCAACCTATGTTAGTCCCACGCTAGGCTCCTAAAGACCATGGTGACTTTGATAGTGAAAGTCAAAGACAGGCCCATAATTGTCCTCAAGTCAGCATCAAATATCAAGGATGTTCACCCAATACCTTGTTGACTTTCATGCAATTATTTTTAACTTTTCATCCAAACTTGCCAAAAACAGCTTCATTCTGAGTCTTTAACAGCCCCCAAATAATTGGGAAGTCTTTCTTGTCAAGAGAAGATTGAGAAAAGGCATCTTTAACAAACTCCTCTCCTCTCCACTCCAGGATTCACTTTCCTTTGTCTCCCTGCATCCTGTTCTGTTCAGCTGGTGGATGAAGGCAAACCAGGGCAGGCAAAACCTCAGGGTTGCTGGGTAGCTCCACACTGCCACAGCTGTCTTCAGCACATGCTCAGCTACAAGGACAATAAAATATTGTTCATTGCTTCTACCCCACAACCAATTAGGTCAGCTGTAAATATTGGAATTGCTTGGTAAACATGCTGGAAGATTGTGCTGACTTGTTAATATAAGTGAAAATGCAATTAGATTTATAACACTTTTTTTTTCCAAACCATAATTTACAACAACAACAACTGAAGAAAAAAATTCCCTTGCAACCTGCTGAAATACCATTATTAAAATGCATATGAAAAGTCAATTATGCCAGAGGGAGGTATTTAAAAGAAGTGAGTTTCCATACCCTGGGATTACACTGGGGGGGGGGGGATTACATATTTCTTATTTATTTTTTTTTTCCTGAGATCTTTGCTGCTGCCAAATGAAAAGGAACAGATATTTTACTTATTTCACTCTGAAATATTGCTGCAGATAGTGCTAAAAAGTAAACTAAATAACCTGGCTTCTTGAAAACCTACTCTAATCTCCCCAAAGCCACAAGACAAGCTGAGTAATCACTGTTCTTTTTTTAAATTTACAAACCCACCTGTCTTTAAGCAATAATCACATTCCTTAAAACATGTGGAAATCAAGTATGTTTTTTTCTCAGTGTTACTCTGTTTTATGCTCTACATGAGTGGGTTACTATACGTACTTCTATGGAGAACCCTTATGTAAAGACAAGAAACAACTCCTTTATTTTTGTTTTAAAACCCAGAGTTTTCTCTACTCCCAGGGTCTTATTGGAAAGACAGCTTTACTCCCAGACAAAATGGTGTCAGGTGCCACCACTTGCCCTTGCTAGGCTGGGCTTTCTTTGCTGCAGGAGCCTCTGTCCATCAGATGAGGCTGACCCCTCTTCTGGAAGATACAGTTCTAATCCCAGTTCTAGTTTTAACCCAGACAGGTTGCTGCCTCTCCACTTTCTGGTTTCCTCATAATAAAATGTAGGTATTATTATATTTCCTCTGTATTTAAAGTACTAGTGGGAGAAAGCTAGTTAAAAAAAATCATAAAGCAATTTATAAGTGTAAGAGAAGCTGCCATTTTCAGTCTCAAATTTCCAGTAAAATGTTCAGTTTAGATAATGGAAGAAATTTTTAATACATATTTTTTTAGAATGACTAGTGCATACATTGTGGATAAATTACTCTTTGGGGGAAGATTCTGGTGTTCCTATATAAGAATCAATACGGTAAATCATATATATCTATAAATATATATATGATTTACTTTATACATTTATATTTCATACATATCTATACATACATATATACATGTTTATAGGAAGATCTAAAGGAGCCTGAAATGGAGAGTAGCAAACTTTACAGAGTTTGATTCCAAGCAGCACCTTAGTCCATAGGTACGGCTTAGTAACCATGAACAGTGTAAATGATCTTCCAACATGAAACTGTTCACAGTCCTTATTTCTTGACCGAAGTGATTATTAGGATTAAGGCCTTTATACTTGCATTTTATCACAAGTAAGAACATATTAATATTTCTAGTTCTTAAAATAATATTTTATGAAAAGCATTTTCATACTGATTAGCTAGATTTGCTTCCACTGAAATATTCTGTTAGATTTTATAGTCAGCCAAACCTTGTGCCTGGCTTTACATGGTTTGGGAGTAGATCTGAATATTCTTGATCCTTTCTCGATGTCCCTAGTTTCAGTTTTTGCTTAGCACATAGGTATTCAACGCCAGGACCATGGGTAATATGTTTCCTTTTTTCTTGCTTTATTTCTGTTTTAATCCTTGAGAAATCCTTTTTATGGATCAACACCAGAAACCAGTTTTAAGAGACTTAGAGATAGCTCAGAGGGAGAAGATAACTGGGAAGAATTTGTAGGGCCAGGTCAAGTGTCTGCTTGGCTTATGAGCTCAGCCTTCTAGGAGCAGTTCTCGGCACCCACACCCTAAGTAACTGATTTCCATCTGCATCCCTTAAGCTCACCCAGGAACAAGGTCTGAGGTGGGGGGCGGGGAATCAATGAGCCCAGTGGCACAAGTCTCTGACCTCTTTATATGGATTCTATCTGTCGTTCTTTTTTTTTTCTTTCTTTTTTTTTTTTTAACTAATTTGTAAGGGGGAAAAGTTGAACATATTAAAGAATAAAGCAGGCAGAAACCATCTTGGGTGAATTTACACTCATCTGTTTTTCAAAGTCACGGGCCTATGTCAGGTGACTGACTCTAAATCTTAAAAGATTATTTGGGACCAGGAAGGAGAGCGCAGAAGAAACGTGTTTTTACAGTCTGCATAAGCAGATTATCTAAGCCAACCCTGATTATATCCTCCAACCAGAAGGACTTTCTTGGTCTACCTGCCCACTTGGAACCTTTTTCTTTCTTCAGGACACTGGGAGTAAAGGAACATGGTTCCTAACCCATAACTCTTTCACTCTTTAGCCAGATACTCCCAGCTCTACCTCCAGATCTGTGCAGCTGCCTCCAGTTCTTTCTCCTTCCCTTACTACTTCTTTACTATCTTTCATCTTACTGCTTCAGCCACGGGATCTCATGATAGTATTTTTCCAAGCCAGGAACTAACCAAAGAGTAGAGAAGGGATAACACAGTAATTCCCAGGAGTATACCTATGTGTATGTGGGCATGGAATTAAATTTTCAGGGGATGAGAGGCCTCTTCATACTGTATCTGGACCCTTAATCCTGATACCACCCCTGGCTGGCTTGTTTTCACGCCAGGAATCACAGTGTTCAGGGTGAGAATCATCAACAGGGTGAGACATCAACTAAAGTTGAAAAGAAGTGAGAAGAAATGGAGAAGTAGTAAAAGCAATGATTCTGGAACCAATTGCACTATACCAAATAGGCAAAAAATTCTAAAATTAATACTTACCCCAAGTGCCTGATTTCTAACGTGCCTGTATTCACTGTACTCAGAAACAAACTCTAAGGTAGGCAAAAACAAAGGCAAAATGAACAATAAAACCAGTGGTGAACCCAGCCAGGTCTATCAGCAGCCAACACCTGGGCTAGCAGTCCTGGTAAGAGGTAAGAGAAGCAAGTGAGGAAGTTGTGAGATAGGTTGCTCTCCTGGATTCAGTCAGTTGTCCCATTTTCTTTGTTTAACTCCTAAAAATACCTCTAATCTCTCTACCCTTTCCATCTCCAATTCTAATCCCAATCCAAGCCACCAGCTTCTTTCTTCCTGGACCAGCGGTGAAATGGCAGTTGACCAGTCTCCTTACATCTCCTCTTATCCCTCATTATCTATCCTTCTATTATACTTAGAATGAGGTATCAAAAATGAAAATTTGACAGTATTGTTTCCCTTCAGCAGTTGGTCAGTACCTTTAAGAATGAGATCAGAATCCTTAACGATGCCCTTCATCATGTGGTCCCTGCCGCTCAGAAAATTCCTCTGGGCTCAAACAGTATTATATTTTCTCACTTCTCCATACACACCCTACTCCTTTTCCTGGTATCATAAACCAGGTAACAAGATTCCTAGTATCTCATTATTTTTCACTGTTGGAAGAGAGCGTCTGATTGGCTCAGCTCAAATTGGGTTTCTTGACTTGTCCGTCTCCACTTGCCTGGGAAGTAGAATCATCAAGAACAGACTTAGCCATGAGTGGGGGATGAGGCAGTTCTCAAAGAAGTAAAGAAGTACAGATAATGGCCTTGGTAACACTCCAAAGGGATCTACTCCAAATAAACACAGGAACTATAATCATAATAAGTAAACACATTTAAATAATATCATGTCAATTAGAAGATATATATCTCTCCTCTGTCTCTCTCATATATATACACACACACACACACACTATATACCATGCTCTTACAGGGTACACAGTGGCATTGTGAACACTTGTGGTGCCCTTCAACCAGTAAATCTGTCTTCGAAGAGCGTATGTGTGATAGGCAAGAAAAAAGGAGGCATCCATTCATTGTAGTATGGATCAATAATTCTTTGTATTTCCATTTAATATTGGTGAATGCCTTTGAGATGCATTGTGCCTTTATGAATTTGTTAATTAGAAGTTATTGTGCTAGAGATCAGAAAATTAGTGAAATTAATAAGGAAGGCTTCCTGCAGGAGGCAGATCTTGAGCTGCATTTGAAATGCCAAATGCTTTAACAGCTGGCATACTGTGAGCTGCATGAATAACAAATAATTAATGAAAAGCCAAGCAAACCTCATGGAAGGAAAATGCAGGTTGGCTTTTCCTCCTATGAAATTTACCTGGCAACCATTAGGACTTTGTTCAAGTCGCTTTCTTGGGTATTCTGGAAGGCCTGCCTAGAATGGGCGCTGCAAAGATTGGTTTGTGGCTCATATATTTGTTACATTTTAATAAGACTTGGAAACTTAGATGTTATTCACTGCAGCTGCCAATCAAGTACCTGTGTAAAAAGCAAGACAAACATAACAATGAATGCTAAGCACTCCAGTGTTCAGCGACTCTGGCAGGATGCACGGCAGGCTTTATGAATGTGTGAGAGTGAATATACAGAAGCTTGGGGAAAAGGTCATTGGTATTTTTGGAGCAATACATCAAGTATGGAAAGATTTGCATTTTGGCTGTATAACATACAGGACTGGATTAGAGGGAGAGAATACTTTGAAGTAATATTTCTCTGCTGACTTGTTTTATTAGCTTCCTTTAAACATGTTACATTATTGCTTATAGAATTTCATTTACTCGGATTGGCAGCTTGATAAATACGTCTATTGGTGATGATTTGGATTGCTCTGGGCATTAATATTATTAAAACCTGTCACAAGGAAATGTCTGAAAGATGACTTACTGTAAAGATTACAGCATGAAATAAATCATCCAGTGGTATTTGTTACCATTTATGGCCTCTTGGAGCTGAGTCAATCCCTTTTTATGTTGCATTATTTTTCAAGTTTTTATAGCCTTACATTATATATCGCCGTCAGAAATGAACAGATGGGGTGTCGAACATGAGCTTTCTGAATAATTCCCACCCTCCAGTTATTTGTATGAAGGACAAGTGCAAAACTGTGTGTTCTCAAGCAAAAAGGAGAGAGAAAGAGGTGGAGAAGCTGCTGTTAAGGAAAAGGGATCCCTTTTGTCAGATTGTGCAGGCCAATTCCACCAGCTGGTTGGAATCCCTGACTGGCAGTCACCCTGTTTGGGTTTCAAGCAAGAGATGAGGTGGCTCTATTTGGCTGAAGTGAGCCAAAAAATGCCATTTTCAAATGCATTTTTCTCAGAGTGCCTCTTGCTGAGACACTTCCATGTTTGGAGGTGACTGTGTCATACTCTTATCCTAAAAAGCTGAGAAATTTGAAACATACACACAAACACACAGAACAAGAACAAGGACACATTGGAAGGATTTACTTTTCTTTGAGTGAGTGACAAATATGCAAGCATCCTGTGGGGGTGCACAAAGGAGTCTGTGCAATCTGAACTGTTCAGCAGCCCCTTAAAATCTATATGAAAGAAATAAATGTTGAGTTTGGTAAGTTCTTTATAGATTTTGGATACTAGCCCTTTATCTGATATGTCATTTGCAAATATCTTCTCCCATTCTGTCAGTTGTCTTTTGTTTTTCCAAAATCTATAAGTAACTTATCAAACTCAACACCCAAAAACCAAATAATCCAATCAAGAAATGGGCAGAAGACATAAACAGACATTTCTGCAAAGAAGACATCCAAATGGCCAACAGACACATGAAAAAGTGCTCAACATCCCTTGGCATCAGGGAAATACAAATCAAAACCACAGTGAGATACAACTGACACCAGTCAGAATGGCTAAAATTAGCCAGTCAGGAAATGACAGTTGTTGGCAAGGATGAATAGAAAGGGGAACCCTCCTACACTGTTGGTGGGAATGCAAGCTGATGCAGCCACTCTGGATAACAGCATGGAGGTTCCTCTAAAAGTTGAAAATAGAGCTACCCTATGACCCAGCAATAGCACTACTGGGTATTTACCCTAAAGATACAAATGTAGTGATCCGAAGGGGTGGGTGCACACGAATATTTATAGCATCAACGTCCACAATAGCCAAACTATGGAAAGAACCTAGATGTCCATCAACAGATGAATGGATAAAAAGTATGTGGTATATACATATAATGAAATACTATGCAGCTATCAAAAAAGAAAAGAAAAGAAATCTTGCCATTTGCAACGATGTGGATGGAACTAGAGGATATTAGGCTAAGTGAAAAATGTCAACCAGAAAAAGACAATTATCATATGATCTCACTGATATGAGGAGTTTGAGAAGCAAGACAGAGGATCATAGGGGAGGGAGGGAAAAAGGAAACAAGACTAAACCAGAGAGGGAGACAAACCATAAGAGACAATCTCAGGAAACAAACTGAGGGTTGTTAGAGGGGAGGTGGGTGGGAAGGATGGGGTGGCAGGGTGATGGACATTGGGGGGGGTATGTGCTATGGTGAGAAAAAATATTTAAAAAAAGAAATAAATAAAAGTCACCCCATGTAGGTTTTCAGCCCTTTATGAAGGATGCAGGACTAGAGGTCTGCAAGGCCTAGTGCACACTAACGTAAGGTGTATCCTTGGGAGGCTTCGGCTGTCCTCCTCTGATGGGACCACACAGTTGCCTAATTGTCACATGAGCACCTCTGCAGAGTCCTGAGGCCCTGCCACCATTGGAGAGGAGAGTAAACAAACCCATTAAAAAACCAACCAACTTTTCAAGAGGTGGGAAGAAGCACCTTCTCTACTTAACACTACATCTATTTTTCTCACCTTCTCTACTTATCACTACATCCATTCAGAGCAGTTCTATAAAGTGCCAGCACATTGTAGAGGAGCACAGAGTCTAAGTGGTGGGAGTCTAAAGTCCTTGCTTACCATCTTAGGACTTGGAGTGAGTTACCTAATTTCCCATCATCATAAAAAGTGGGTAAGAATATTTTTCCTCTTTACCTTATGGTATTGCTATGAAAAGTCATACCATGTAATGTAACACACACACACCACCACCACCACCACCACCACCACCACCACCATTAGAAGTGATTGGCCCTTGGGGCGCCTGGGTGGCTCAGTGGGTTAAAGCCTCTGCTTTCAGCTCAGGTCATGATCCCAGGGTCCTGGGATCGAGCCCCACATCGGGCTCTCCTGCCTGCCTCTCTTGCCTACTTGTAATCTCTGTCTGTCAAATAAATAAATAAAATCTTAAAAAAAAAAAAAAGAAGTGATTGGCCCAGCCAGGTGATGGATATTAAGGAGGACATGTGTTGTGATAACACTGGGTGTTATATGCAACTAATGAATTGTTGAACATTATATCAAAAACTAATTCTGTACTATACGTTGGTTAACTGAACAGAATTTAAAAAAAAAAAAAAGTGATTGGTTCCTGCATCTGTCAACAGATCTTTGCCTTCTCCAATAAAGCTCTGAATTTTCTCAGGTTTATCAGTCTCTCTCACTCATCTCTTCATTCCCAGATCCCTTAATGTCAGACCCTCCTTTCACAATTTCTTAAAATTGTTACCTTGCTAGGAGTGACTTGTAGACACATAATGTGAGCTTCAGCAACCCCCACTCCCTGAGACCAGACCCATTCTCTCATGTGGTACTCTTGTCTCCCATCTTGTCTTCTGGGTCATCTTCCCAGGGACCTTCCATGTTTGCTTATTTGTCACATTTGCATGAAGATGACATCTGGATACATCTGTGTAATTGTTGACATTCACCTTGCACACCTGAAACCAGCAGAGCAGAGGGGAGAATTGCTTCATTCTGGGCAAAGTTCACAGCTTTGCTGTCTTTCACTTGAGATCTCAGAAAGTTTTCTGCCCCTAACCCAAGGAGAGAGTACAGAAGGATAAATCTCAAATATCTACTAAGTTTGTAAATTCAGTCAGTTAGTTATGTAGGTTGAATTTCTGTACCCCTATTAGAAATACACCCCTCCTCCTCCCTCCCACTGCCTCTCTCTTCCTCACCCAAGCTGTTTTCTTCCTTGTCCCCCACAAAGGAACATTTGCATAAGCCCTACCCCAGCCCAAAACTGGCAATGCTGAAGCCCCTACAAATCTAACTGATACATAAACGTAGTACTCTTTTTTAAAATTTTATTTATTTATTTGACAGAGAGTACAAGCAGGGGAGCAGCAGAGGGAGAAGGAGAAGCAGGCTCTTTGCTGAGCAGAGAGTCCCGATGACGATGTGAAGCTGAATCCCAGGATCCCTAGCTGAAGGCAGATGCTTAATCTTAATCAACTGAGCCACCCAGGCACCCCATAAATTTAGAACTCTTAAATCTTACATCAGTCTATAAAGTGTACTTTCCTTTTTTCTCTCTCTCTTCTTTCTTCTCCCTCCTCTTCTTTCCTTTTCCTATTCCTCCCTCCCTTTTTTTCTTTTACCTTTTAAATTTTATTTACTCTTGCTTCCCCAAATGTGTTGGTTGAGCCATCAAAATTTTCAGGCTTTTCTGAATAAGAATCTTGATGTCTCTGTTTCTATAGAGTAACTTTCTTGTCTCAGATGAGACTATGATTCACCAAACTAAAACCACCATTGGATTACCTTTTCCTTACTCCATAAACTTAGTGTGGACCCACCTTCAGTGTTCTCTCACCCAGTTCCCTTATGAGAAAACTTTGATGTTCACCAATTTCCCCATCAGTCTGTGTCCTCCCACATGTTAGGGAAGAGAAGCATGGCACTAAGTTCGAAGCCTGACTCTCTTATTCATTGGCAGCCACATAATTTCTCTAAGCTAAATCCCCTATCTATAAATTAGAAAGGAGGTAGACATGATTATCTAAAGCTCCTTTAAGCTTTAAATTATCTCTTGCTCCTGGTACAGCTTCCATATCTTGAAACATCTTCATAGTAACTGATTTCTCCTTGTGATGCTTTGCCTTTTATAGAGAGGATTCCTGTGATGATAATTACCAAATCTCTCTCTCTGACCAATTTCAAGATAATACCTCATGCAGAGTTTACAAATCCTTCTTTTGTTTTAGCTCTCATTTTAAAAAGTCCTTATAAATCCACTAAAACCATTAAGCCACTTAAACTATCTTAAAGAGATTGTATGTGTGTCTGTGCTGCCTTGTGTTGGATGTGGGGTCAGGAAGAGAAGCAGTATGACCCAGAGTGACCTGACATAATAAAGTTTCCTAATAATGTCTAATTACTGCTACTCACCTCTTTATTATTAATTCCACAATTCCAGCACATAAAATAACTTAATCATTTTCAGAATTTGCATGACTAATGGAGTGAGTTCTGATAGAATAAGGATAAGTTTCATAATTAGGTTTTGCCGGGAACTTGTATAAACCAGTCTATTTATAATTTGGTCAGATCCTGATTTTTAATGAGGGCACTGAGAGTGACTGAAGCCTCTGGCAGCATTCACTTCATATTTTAATTACCCACAGTATTTCTGACAATTACACACATGTCATAAATCACATCATAATGACCCATAAAGAAAGTATATTTAATTACTGAAAGGGGAGTTCTCAGATTAAACAGGTAGATGGAATATGCTAAGATATAAACCATATTTGAAAACTGAACTGCCTGATTCTGTGACATGGAAGAACCAGCCTCTGAAACTTGCATTATAGAGAATAAGGAAAGCCATTGCCAATTTCCAGTTTTAGCTCCAACATGTAAAGAGCTTTGAAGTCATCACTTCTGTTCTCATAACAGGAAAACAAAAACAAAAAACCTTAACAAACTGAAAAATAAAGACTTTTCTTCACCCATCAGAGAACTGAGGTTTGCAGGGCAAACCATCACCCTGAAATCTGGGGAGTCACAACAGAGATCACTTACTTGGGGAGAGAACCACTGGAGTCATAAACTGGTATGAACACTTAAAAGGTAATTTTGATGAATTCCTGGAGGTCTAATGTGGATTAGGTGAAGAGTGAGAAACTCCTTGGGTTTCAGGGACCTCCACACTTTTGGGGATTTTACCTCCAGGAACTCTACCAAAGTCTCATAGCAAAGAGCCAGAAAAATACCCTCAGTAACTCCGAGAGCAGAAGGGGAACAGTAACTATGGTGAAATATATCCAGGGGTTCTCCATAACACAGGTCTATACCCTAAAGGAAAAGATTTTACCAATGCCTCTCAGGTGAGGGAATGGCATTTCTCCCAGTTGAGCCTTCTTTCTCACTTGAGGGGAGCAGGGTGGAGCTAAGATACACTTGTGAAGATCATAGTTTCAACATACAGGGCTACTGAAAACTGAGATTTAATCACAAATTGGGTAATCTTCCTCTCTCCCATACTTTACCACCATACCAACAGGGCTCAGATAAAATGACAGTAGATTATAGCTGAAAATGTTGCAAGGTGCAAAGTATGCAAACAACAGTTCTTAGAGGAACCCAAAGACAAATGAGACAAAAGCAAGGACAC
This sequence comes from Mellivora capensis, assembly GCA_004024625.1. Lineage (NCBI taxonomy): Eukaryota > Metazoa > Chordata > Mammalia > Carnivora > Mustelidae > Mellivora > Mellivora capensis. The sequence goes on from PISX010006416.1 coordinate 29,816, forward strand.
TAGAGGAATTTGAAGTCTCTGGGAACTTCAGCAACATGAACATTAAACACAGGCAACTGCTAGCCAGATTAACATAAAAACTCATACATCTATTTACTTTAGTTCCCATTATTTAATACATCATATCCCATTGTAAAAACAAAACAAAACAAAACAAAAAAGCATCCTAAAAATCACAAAAGAACACTATTTGAAAAGACAAAGCAAGTATTAGAATAAGACTCAGATATCTCACCAATTTGGAATTATCAAACAGAGGATTTAAAATGACTGTGATTGATATGTTAAGGGCTCTGATGAAAAAAGTAGGCAGCATGGAAAAACAAGTGAGTAATGTAAGCAGAGGAAAGAACTCTAAGAATCAAAAGGAAATACTAGAAATAAAAAATAGTATAACAGAAATTTTTTAAAAAATGCCTTGGTAGGTTCACCAGTAGACTAGACAAAGCAGAAGAATGAGTGAGCTTGAAGATATGTCATCAGAACTTTCCCAAACTGATATGAAAGAAAAAAAATAATGAAAAATCAGAACAATATTGAAGAAATGTGGGACAATTTCAAATTGTGTAGCACATGCATTACTAGAATATGAAGAAAAAGGAGCAGAAGAAATATTTGAAGTCATACTGGCTGAGAACTTTCCTAAACTAATGACAACTAATCACAGATCCAGAAAGTTCAGAGAATACAAAGTGTGATAAATATGAAAATATCTACAACTATGCATATCATATCAAGCTGCTAAAAACAAAACAAAGAGAAATTTGTGAAGGAAACTAAGGGAGAAAGGCTAGCCAAACTGTGGTAAAACAAGGATAAGAATTATGTGGCCTTATTTTCAGAAACTGCAATATAGAAGAGAATGAAGTGTTTTTGTATGGTGTTAAGAGAATGGTCTAGTTTCATTCTTCTACATGTGGCTGTCCAATTTTCCCAATGCCATTTATTGAAGAAACTGTCTTTTTCCATCAGATATTCTTTCCTGCTTTGTCAAAGATTAATTTACCATAGAGTTGAGGGTCCCAACCATCCAAAAAAAAAAAAAAAAGGAATTTTACAATTTACAATAATGTAGAGGGAACTAGAGGGTATTGTGCTAACTAAAATAAGTCAATCAGAGAAAGAACAATTATCATATGATTTCACTCATATGTGGAATTTATGAAAGAAAGCAGAGGATCATAGGAGAAGTGAGGGAAAAAATAAAATAAGAAATCAGGGAGGGAGGCAAACCTTAAGAGACTCCTAACTCTAGGAAACAAATTGAGCGTTGCTGGAGGGGAGGTAAGTAGGGGGATGGGATAACTGGGTGATGGGCATTAAAGAGGGCATGTGATGTGATGAGCACTGGGTGTTATATGCAACTGATCAATAACAACTCTACCTCTGAAACTAGTGATACACTATGTGTTAATTAATTGAATTTACATAAAATAAAATTTTAAAAATAATTTTAAAAGAGAGTAAAGTGAAATATTTAAAGTGTTGGTAGAAAAAAAAACCAGATTTCAGGGCGCCTGGGTGGCTCAGTGGGTTAAAGCCTCTGCTTTCAGCTCAGATCATGATCCCAGGGTCCTGGGATCGAGCCCCACATCAGGCTCTCTGCTCCATGGAGAGCCTGCTTCCTCCTCTCTCTCTCTGCCTGCCTCTCTTGCCTACGTGTAATCTCTGTTTGTCAAATAAATAAATAAATCTTTAACCATTCGTCTGTTGAAGGGCATCTTGGTTCTTTCCACAGTTTGGCGACCGTGGCCATTGCTGCTATAAACATTGGGATACAGATGGCCCTTCTTTTCACTACATCTGTATCTTTGGGGTAAAAAAAAACATCAAGGTAAAATTTATATGCAGTGAAATTTTCTTTCAGAAGTAAAGAAAAGGGGCACCTCAGTGGCTCAGTCAGTTAAATGTCTTACTTCAGCTCAGGTCATGATCTCGGAGTCCTAGGATCAAGCCCTGCCTTGGGCTCTGCCTTCAGCGGAGAATTTGCTTGTCCCTCTCCCACCCTCTCTCCCCCTCCCCTCCTTGTGCTCTCTTTGTCTCTCTGAAATAAATGAATTAAATATTTGAGGGAGAAAGGAAGCAAAGGAAAAATAATTTTTCAGATGGGCAAAAACAGGGAATTCATCACTAGAAGACCTGCCTTGCAAGAAGGGTCAAAAGAAGGCAATAAATTAAGATGGTCTTTTGAGGAAGATGGAAAGTGATACAGGTCAGAAACACAGATCTACATTAAAAGAGCATTCCAGAAGGAATAAATGAAGGGAGAATAAAATGTTTTTCTTACTCTTCATCTAAAATATACTGATTTAAAGTAATGATAGTAAAATTGTATTGGTGATTATAACATGAGATATATATATATACACACATATACATATGTGTGTATATATATATATATATGTATGTATAACATGAGATATATACATGAGATGAATAGCAGCAGTGTCATAAGAGAGGGTATGGAGACATTGGGAATACTCTGTCATAAGCTACCAGCACTACACATGAAGCATTATAGTGTTATTTTAAGGTGGACATAGATTAGTAAAAAATGTATATTGCCAATTTAAAGGCAACTCCTAATTTAAAAAAAAGCATATATATTATATACTTTGTAAAAAATATATATATTATAACGAGATGTATATGTGTATATATATATGTATATGTGTGTGTGTGTGTGTGTGTGTGTATATATATATATATATATATATATATATATATATAACATGAGATATATACATGAGATGAATAGCAGCAGTGTCACAAGAGAGGGTATGGAGACATTGGGAATACTCTGTCATAAGCTACCAGCACTACACATGAAGCATTATAGTGTTATTTTAAGGTGGACTTAGATTAGTCAAAAATGTATATTGCCAATTTAAAAGCCACTCCTAATTTAAAAAAAAAAAAAACAAGCAATATGCAAGAGAGGAGATACAATGGCATAATATAAAATGCTCAATTAAAACCATAAAAGGCAGGAAGAAAGGTATGGGAAAAGAACAAATGAAGCAAATAGCAACAATTATAAACATGATAGATAATCCAACTGTATCAATAATTGCTTTGAATAAAAGTAGTATAAATAAAAGTTGAAAGACATATTGTCAGAGTTAATAAGGAAACAGAACCTAACTATATGAAATCTAGTTTAAATATAAATATTTATATAAAATACAAAAAGAAATATCTGTAAGAAACCCAGTTTAAATACAAATATTCAGATAGGTTAAAAATGAAAAGATGGAGAAAGGTAAACTGCACTAACACTAATGGAAAAAAAGCTTGAATTTTAGTCAAAGAAGATTCAAAATGGAAAATGGATAAAGAGGAGAATTACATAATAATAAAGAGGTCAGTCCTTCAAGAAGATATAATGATTCTAAAAACCTATGTACCTAAAACCAGAGCATCAAAATACATGGAGGAAAAAAAAATGATAGAACTGAAAGAGGAAATGAACAAATCCACTCTTAAAGTTGGAGATTTAATGACCCCTTTTTCAGTAATTGATCAAGTTAGCAGAAAATCAGTAAGAATATAGTTGCTCTAAACAGGATTATCAATCAACTTGATCTAATTGACATTTGTAGAATACTTCAAACAATAGCAAAATGCACATTCTTAAGTTTACAAAATAGACTGCATTCATAGGGCCATACTGCATTCTGGGCCAATATATTAACAAATTTAAAATAATCAAAATCATACAAAATCTGTTCTCAGAACTCAGTGGGAATTAAAACAGAAATCAACTATAGAAAGAACAGGAAAATCCCCCAACTATGTGGAAATAAATAAATTCTAAATAACACATAGTTCAAAGAAGAAGTCGAAATTTTAAGATGTTTTGAGCTAAAAAAAAAAATGAAAATACAGATTATCAAAATTAGTGGGATGAAAAAAAAAGTAGTGCCTGAAGGGAAATTTATGACACTAAATGAATATATTCAGAAAAGAGACAACTAAAATCAAGAATCTAAACTTCTACCTTAAAAAAAATTTTAAGCCTAAACTAAGCAGAAAAGCAATAATAAAATTAGAGGATAAATCAATTGAAATGAAAAAAGAAAAACTAGAAAATCAAAACCCAAAAGTTTTTGTAAATATCAATACAATTTTTAAACTTCTAGCCAGACTAAATGAGAGGGGTCACAACTACTGATTCCATGGACATTAAAAGGATAATTCAGGAGTTCTATTAACTCTATGCAAAGAATTTGATAATTTGGATGATACAAAACAATTCCTTAAGGACATGAAGTACCAAAACTCCCACAAAACTCTTTGAGTAGGCCTATATGTATTAAATAAATATATCCAGTAGTTAATACCCACCCACCTCCGCAACCCTCAGAAGTTTTACTGGTGAATTTTACAAAGCCAGTAAGAAATGGCATCAATTCTCCACAACCTCTTTCACAAAATAGTAGAGTGCATGCTTCTTAACTCAAGACCAGCATTATCCTAATACCAAAACTAGATATAGATATTATGAGAAAGGAAAACTATAGGCCAGTATCTTATAGGAACATAATGCAAAAATTCTCAACAAAATGAAAGCAATTCAAATCCAGTAATATATGAAAAGAATTTTTATTATGCCCATGTAAGATTTATTCGTTATCTGAGGCTGGTTGAACATTGAAAAATCAATCAATGTAATCATCTACGTGTCAGACTAAAGAAGAAAAATCATATGGCCATTTCAATCAATGCATTAAAAGCATTTGACAAAATACGACATTCACTGATGATTTAAAAACAAAACAATACAGAAAACCTCAGCAAACTTGATAAAGAGAGGCTACATTTCTCAACTTGATAATATCAATGAAAAATGTATGGGTAACATTATACTTAATGATCAGAAACTGGATACTTTCCCCTTAAGATCAGGTGCAAGTCAAGGACATACCCTTCATCACTCCTCTTTAACAATATATTCAATGTTCAATGTTCTAGTAAGTGAAAAGCTGTTTGTTCCAGGCCTCCTCCTGATCCCTTTTCTCTATCAGTTTGTCCTCTAGATCACTAATTCTATCTTCTGCCTCAACATTCCCAAATCAATCAACATGATAGAACAAATCAATAAAAGAAGGGGAAAAAAACCATACGGTCCTCTCAATTGATGCAGAAAAAACATTTGACAAGATACAGCATCCATCCTGATTAAAACAATTCGAAGTATAGGGATAAAGGGAACATTTCTCAACTTCATAAAATCTGTCTATGAAAAACCCACAACAAAGATCATCCTTAATGGGGAAAAGCTGACAGCCTTCCATTTGAGATCAGGAACATAGCAAGGATGTCCACTCTCGCCACCATTGTTCAACATAGTATTAGAAGTCCTAGCAATAGCAATCAGACAACAAAGAAAAATAAAAGGTATTCAGATTGGGAAAGAAGAAGTCAAACTCTCTCTTCCAGATGACATGATACTTTATGTAGAAAATCCAAAAGACTCCACCCCAAACTACTAGAACTCATAGAGCAGTTCAATAATGTGGCAGGATACAAAATCAATGTACAGAAATCAGTTGTTTTCTTATACACTAACAATGAAAAAATAGAAAGGGAAATGAGAGAATCGATTCCATTTACTATAGCACCAAGAACCATAAGACACCTGGGAATAAACCTAACCAAAGAAGTAAAGGATCTGTACTCAAAGAACTACAGAACACTCATGAAAGAAATTGAAGAAGACACAAGAAGATGGAAGAGCATTCCATGCTCATGGATCAGTAGAATAAACATTGTTAAAATGTCTATACTGCCTAGCACCATCCCAATCAAAATTCCACTGGCATTTTTCAAAGAGCTGGAACAAACAACCCTAAAATTTGTATGGAACCAGAATAGACCCCGAATTGCTAAGGAAATGTTGAAAAAGAAAAACAAAACTGGGGGCATCATGTTGCTTGATTTCAATCTTTACTACAAAGCTGCGATCACCAAGACAGCATAGCACTAGTGCAAAAACAGACACATAGACCAGTGGAACAGAGTAGAGAGCCCAGATATGGAACTGCAACTCTAGGTCAAATAATCTTCGACAAAGCAGGAAAAAATATATACAGTGGAAAAAAGACAGTCTCTTCAATAAATGGTGCTGGGAAAATTGGACAGCTATGTGTCGAAGAATGAAACTTGACCACTGTCTTACACTATACACAAAGATAAACTCGAAATGGATAAAAGACCTCAATGTGAGGTAGGAATCTATCAAAATCCTAGAGGAGAACATAGGCAGTAAGCTCTTCAACATCAGCCACAGCAACTTCTTTCAAGATATGTCTCCAAAGGCAAAGGAAACAAAAGTGAAAATGAGCTTTGGGGACTTCATCAAGATCAAAAGCTTCTGTACAGCAAAGAAAACAGTCAACAAAACAAAAAGGTAACCCATGGAATGGGAGAAGATCTTCACAAATGACACTACAGGCAAGGGGCTGATATCCAAGATCTATAAAGAACTCCTCAAACTCAACACACACAAAACAGATAATCATGTCAAAAAATGGGCAGAAGACATGAACAGACAATTCTCCAAAGAAGACATACAAATGGCTAACAGACACATGAAAAAATGTTTATCATCATTAGCCATCAGGTAGACTCAAATCAAAACCACACTGAGATACCACCTTATACTAGTTAGAATGGTCAAAATTAACAAGACAATAAACAACAAATGTTGGAGAGGATGTGGAGAAAGAGGAACCCTCTTACACTGTTGGTGGAAATGCAAATTGGTACAGCCACTTTGGAAAACAGTGTGGAGATTCCTTAAGAAATTAAAAATAGAGTTACCCTATGACCCTGCAATTGCACTACTGGGTATTTACCGCAAAGATACTGATGTAGTGAAAAGAAGGGCCATCTGTACCTCAATGTTCATAGCAGCAATGGCCACAGTCGCCAAACTGTGGAAAGAACCAAGATGCCCTTCAATGGACAAATGGATAAAGAAGATATGGTCCATATATACAATGGAGTATTATGCCTCCATCAGAAATGATGAATACCCAACTTTTGTATCAGCATGGATGGGACTGGAAGAGATTACACTGAGTGAAATAAGTCAAGCAGAAAGAGACAATTATATGGTTTCACTACTTGTGGAGCATAAGGAATTACATGGAGGACATGGGGAAATGGAGAAGAGGAGCTGGGGGAAATTGGAGGGGGAAACAAACCATGAGAAACTGTCAACTCTGAGAAACAAACAGGGTTTTGGGTGGGGGGGTAGGGTGAGCCTGATGGTGGGTACTATGGAGGGCATGTATGGCATGGAGCACTGGGTATGGTGCATAAACAATGAATTTTGGAACACTGAAAAAAATTAAATTAAATTTTAAAAAATATGGAATCCCACTTGAAAAAAAAAGGCACTATTAGAAAAATGAAAATATAAGCCGCAGCAAATATTTGCAAAACATATATCCTATAAAAGACTTGTATCCAAAATAAAGAACACCTAAAATTCAGTAAGAAAAACACTCTAATTAAAAATGAGCAAATAGGGATGCCTGGGTGGCTCAGTTGGTTAAGCAGCTGCCTTCGGCCCAGGTCTTGATCCTGGCATCCTGGGATCGAGTCCCACATCAGGCTCCTTGCTCGGCAGGGAGCCTGCTTCTCCCTCTGCCTCTGCCTGCCACTCTGCCTGTGCTTGCTTACTCTCTCTCCCTCTCTCTCTGACAAATAAATAAATGAAATCTTTAAAAAAAATGAGCAAATAGTTAAGGGAAAAGATATACAGATGGAAAATAAACATATAAAAAGATCAACTCATTTGTCATTTCAGAAAGAACATCAGTGAGAGAGAATTCATAACTTTTCATTTGACTAAAATTCAACAAAACTGAATTTTAGGAGCAATACCAATTGCTCCCAATAGTGCATAGCAGCAGAAATCCTCATTCATTGATGGTGGGAATGAAAAATGGCAGTCACTTTAGAAGAGAGTTTGGCAGTTTCTTACAAAATTAAACATAGCCTTACTATTCAGTCCACTAATTTGCTCCTAGGTATTTACCCAACTTCTTTTTTTCTTTTTTTTAACCCAACTTCTTTGAAAATTTACATTTGCAAACAACCTGTGCATGTGAATGTTATAGCATCTTCTTCATAAACACCAGAAAGTGCAAGCAATGAAGGTATCTTTTAATAAGTGAATGGATAACAAACTGTGCTGTTCAAAGAATGGAATTTTATTTTTTAATTAAAAAATATATCAAGCTACAAAAAGACATGGATGAATCTTAAATGCTTATTCCTGAGGAAAAGGAGTCAATCCAAAAAGGCTGCATATCTTATGATTCAAATTATATGATAGCTGAAAAAGGCAAAACTATAATGATAGTAAAAACAAAAGCCATTACCTACCTGGATAAACTCAGGCTAAAGGTTGCCCATACACAAGATAAAATTGTGTATGTTTTGAAACAGCATGATGTACCATTTGTTCTCCCATGAATTTGTTACACTTCAGAAATGCTTTTTTTTTCCCCAAAGAATTTCCAATACTTTTGCCTTTGTAAATGCTGTTTAAATGGGAGACACTAGCAATATTAGCCTTCTTTCGAGATCTCTCTTGTGTTGGTATTCCTATTAAATTGGTTATTTGCCACTCTTTGGAATTTGGTTTTCAGTTTGATCAGCTTTAATTTGGCTGTCCAGGAAACGATATATGCCAACCAAATGAACATATGTTCCTTTACAGTTAAACTACATAAATACTCAAGTTGACATGGCCATTCTGTCCCTCTATTCACTGAACAACAAAGGGATCTTGATCAAGTTACCAAGCTTTCTAAAATTCCTCATTTGAAAATAAGGTCACTGCAGGATTAGCAGTAATAAACGTGAAGTGCTTAGCACTGTGCATTTCAAACAGTGCTCACTCAATACATGGTACCTATTATAAAACAAATTATAATCTGAAATATGCTTAAAGAACAGGATGAGTTAGCTGAATGATTCTTATGCTAATCACAGCCTGTTGCATCTACTTTTCAGGACCAGTCCTCTCCAACCTGTTGCCAAATAAATTTGAGCTCAAGAGTGAGGGAAATGTTTCCTATGGGAAGAATTTAGATAGGTGATATTGGCTCCAGCAGCTCTTCATTTCCTAGGTTGAAAGGAGTTTACTCAGAGGATATTTCTTTAAAAATGGTGTTTCTGAGATCCATTTACTAAATCATGATCATATTCAGCCTGCTATCTTGAACATTTTTCCTTGGAATCTGGGGGTATTAGTATAATCTCTTGGTTTGTTCTCCAGTATATCCCATAGTATTCATCATGTGGATTTTATTACTTTAAATTTCACCTGTTGTTTTACAGTTTTGGCGGGGGGGGGGCACATCTCACTGCAATCACCATGTATCTACCAAGAGATATGAATTTCCTTAACATCAAAGAAGGTGATGGAAAGGAAAACTATAAGATAGTTGAATTCTATTTTTGAGTTTGACTTTCTTAGTAGTAGGAGAGATGCTGGATTTATAACTCTTAAACCAATAAAATGTGGCAACACAAGTGGCTAAGTTTAGAGATACAGTCAGTGGCTCTCATCAGTTATTCAGTCTCCAAACACTAAGTTAACAAAGATTTATTGGAAATTTAATAGGTGCCCCAGTAACTTCAATGTGGAAGACCCGATGCTAGTTGCCAGATCACACATATGATCTCTGTTCTCATGGAACTTAATAGAACATGTAAGGGTTCTCTATAAGCCTTAGAGAGGAAATTTGAACAATACCTCATCTTCTATAAATCTTGATGTTATATGAGATACTCAGTACAACGTTTTTCAACCTCAGTGAGTCAGAACTCTTGGAATGAATCATTCTGGATAGCCTTCCTGAGAACTTATTATCTAAGCACTATCATTTAACAAGTTTAGATGATGGAAATAATCCTAGAAATAGAGGCACTTTCCTGATTCTTTATGGAACAAAATATTAACTATATCCAAATTTCTTCTGAGGTATTCAATAACCATTATGGCTGTCAGTGATCATATGTATTATGGTACATGGCAATTATAGTTCATTGGATTGGAGGAGAATTTGATCCTACAAGAAAATAAATAGTAGAATACTATAGTAGTGCTATAATACATACACAAAATAATGAATAGTACAAAATAAATAGAATATTATACTTTGTCCTCATGGCTACTTTTTTTGGTTGAAATCTTTATTGAGATATAATTCATATACTTTAATCTTCACCCTTTAAAGTGGTGTTTAGTGTTGTTACACTGGTTTTTAGAATATTCACAGAGTTGTCAACTGTCATGAGTATCTAAATTCAGAATAGGTTCATCACTCCCAAAGGAAACTCCATAGCCATTAACAGTCACTTCCCATTCACCCCTCCTCATACCCTCTTGTAATCACTAATCTACTTTCTACTTTTATGGATTTTTCTATTATAAACATTTCATAAATTTGAGTGATATATGGCCTTTTTATCTGGCTTTTTTCACTTAGTATAATGTTTTCAAGGTTTGTAGCATGTCAATCCTTCATTCTCTTTAGCACTGGGTAATATGCCAATGTATCAGCACACTGTATTTTGTTTATCCATTTATCAGTTGATAAATATTTGGGTTGTTTCTTTCCTTTGCTATTATGAGTAGTGCTGCAATGAACTTTTGTGTCTGGGTTTTGTATAAAGTTTTCATTTCTCTTGGGTATATACTTAAAATTATGAGATATAGGAATGTATTAAATTTCTAATTTCTCTCCATCCTAACACTTGTTACTATGTGTCCTTTTGATTATAGCCATTCTAGTGTGTGTGAAGTATCTCGTTGTTTTGATTTGAATATCCTTGATGGCTAATAATTTTGAGAACCTTTTCATCTGTTTAATGTTCATTTACATGTTTTCTTTAGAGAAATGGCTATTCAAACATTTTTACCCATTTTTAACCAAATTATCTTTTTATTGTTGAATTGTAAAAGTTATTTATATGTTCCTGATAAAGACCTTCATCAGATATATTGTTTGTACGTATTTTCTCACATTTCATGAGTTGTCTTTTCACTTTCTTCTTAGAATCCTTTGAACCACAAAGGTTTCTAATTTAATGACATCCAGTTGTCTATATTTTCTTTTTTTGCTTGTGCTTGTTGGTGTTATGTCTAAGAAACTATTGCCTAATCCAAGGCTTTGAAGATTTATACCTGTGTTCTTCTAAGAGTTTATGCTTTTAGCCCTTATATTTAAGTCTTTGATCTAGTTTGAGTTAATTTTTATCTAAAGTGTAAGGAAAAATCTCACCTTCATTCTTCTGCCTGTGGATATCCAGTTGTCTTAGTAGTATTTGTTGAAAATGATATTCTTTTCCCCATTGAATTATGGTAGTTTCCTTATTGAAAGTGAATTGGCCATTAATGAAAGGGTTCATATCTGGATTATTGATTCTATTCCATTGATCCATATGTCCATCCTTATGACAGTAACTTAATATCTTTATTAATGTCATTTGTAATTCAGGAATTGTGATTCCCCAACTTTCTTCTTTGTCTAGATTGCTTTGGTATTCTAGGTTCCTTCCATTTCCATATAAATTCTAGGATCAGTTTGTCAGGTCATCCTAAAATAAATATAGCTAGAATTGTGACACAGACTGAATTAAAATTTCAAATCTATTTGGAGGGTATTGTCATTTTAACAGTACTTAGTCTTTCAATCCATGAACATAGGATGCCTTTCCATTTCTTTAGGTCTTCTTTAATTTCTTTCAACAAAATTTTGTGGTGTTCCCTGTACAAATCCTGCATGTCTTTTGTTAAAGTTATTCCTGATTATTTTAATTTTTTGATGCTGTTGTAAGTGAAATTGTTTTTTCAATTTATGTTCAGATTGTTCATTGCTAGTATATAGACATACAATATATTTTTGTTTATCAGTCTGTATCCTGCAAACTTACCAAAGTTGTTTATTAATTTTAACACATTTGTGTGTGTGTGTGTGTGTATGTGTGTTTCTTAGGATTTTTCATGTATATATAAGATTGTGTCCTATGCAGACAGTGTTATTTTACTTCTGTTTGTCTTTTTTATTTAATTTTTATTTTTTTAAAGACTTTATTTGTTTGAGAAAAAAAGAGCACAAGCAGGGGGCAGAAGCAGAGGGAGAAGCAGACTCCCTGATGCACAGGGAGCTGCCATGCAGGGCTTGATCCCAGGACCCTGGGATCAATACCTGAGCTGAGGGAAGACATTAACCAACTGAACTACCCAGGTGCCCCATATTTCTGTTTGTCTTATCTGGGTGCCCTCCCCTCCCCTCCCTCCCTCCCTCTCTCCCTCCCTTCCTTCTTACCTTCCTTCCCTCCATCCATCATTTCTCTATTCTCTCTATCTCTTTCTTTGCCTGATTGCCTGACTAGAACTTCCAGTATAATGTTGAATAGAAATAGTGAGATTTGACAACTTTTGTCTTGTGCCTGATCATAGTATTTTTTCCCTGGCATTCAAGATTCTCTCTTTGTCTTTGGCCTCAACAGTTTGATTATAATGTACTGAGGTGTGTTAATTGATTTCCTCCTGCTAGTTCACATCTTTTGTTGAGCCCCTCTAGTAAAAATATTTCTACCCCCAAAAAACAAATAATTCAATTAAAATGGGCAGAAGACATGAACAGATGTTTCTCCAATGAAGACATGCAAATGGCCCACAGACACATGAAAAGATGCTCTACAACACTCATCATCAGGGAATGCAAATCAAAACCATAATGAGATATCATTTCATACCTATCAGAATGGTGAAAACTGAAAACACAAGGAACAAATGTTGTTGAGGATGTGGAGAAAAGGGAATCCTCATGCACTACTGATAGGAATTCAAGCTGGTGAGCCACTGTGGAAAACAGTGTGGATGTTCCTCAAAAAATTAAAATAGAACTACCCTATGATCCCATAATCACATTATGGAGCATAAAGAATATGGAAACATTAACTTGAAAGGAACTACGTACCCCGGTTTATTACAGTACTACTTAGAGTGGCCAAATTATGGAAGCAGCTATCAATAGATAAATGGAGAAAGAATATGTGGTATATATATACATATGTATATATATATAAACAATTCCTTCATATATATGAAAGAATATTATTCAGCCATAAAAAATGAAATCTTGCCATTTGTAACAATATGGATGGAGCTGGAGAGTATAATGCTAAGTGAAATAAGTCAGTCAGAGAATGAAAAATACCATATTATTTCACTCATGTGTGGAATTTAAGAAACAGAATAAATGAACAAAGGAAAAAAAAGAGACAAACCAAAAACAGACTCTAAACTATAGAGAACAAACTGGTGGTTACCAGAGGGGAGGTGGGTGAGGGGATTAACGAATGTCCTTGTTGTGATGAGCACCAGGTGATGTATAGAAGTATTGAATCACCATATTTTACACTTGAAATTAAAATAACAGTGTTATTTTATAATATAATAATAAATTAATATATATTATATATATGTAATTAATATATTATATTATATAATATAAAATAACTGGAGTTTAAAAACTTAAAATATGTTTTCAATTATTATATTTTCAACTCCAGAATTTCCATTTGGTTCTTATTTTCTGTCTCTTCATTGATATTCTGTATTTGGTGATACATTGTTCCCATAATTTTCTTTAGTTCCTCAGCCATGATTTCCTCATGTTTTTGCCTGTATTTATAATAGCTGTTTTAAAAATCTTTGTCTAGTAAGTCCAGGGTCTGGGTTTCCTCAGGGACAGTGTCTCTTGACTGCTTTTTTTCCGTGTATGGGCCGTACTTCCTTGGTATTTGTGTCTCAAACTTTCTTGTTGAAAGCTACATGTTTTTAATAATATAAAATGGCAGCTCTAGAAATTCTTTTTCTCCCTCACCCCAGAGTTTGCTATTGGTGGTATTCTGTTGTTTGTTTGTTTCATAACTTTTCTGAAATAATTCTTTAAAGTTTGTATTCTTTGTGGTGTGTTGACACCAAGTCTCTACACACTCAGCTTTGTGGTTAGCTAATGATTGTGCTGAGATTTCCTTAAATGCCTTGAACCAGTAAATCTCTCCACCTTTGCCAAGGGGCTCTGTTTGCATGTTGGGGGATGCCTTCAGCACCCTAGCAGCTTACATCTCTGTCTTAACCTTCACTTCTTGTTTGTGCAGATTTACAAGAAGAGATTAGTGATGTCTCAGATCTCTTTGGCATCATGTACATAGCCCTGTACATGCATGTGGTTCCTTTTAGATTCCTGCAATGAATAAATCAAAGCTTTCAAAGCTCCCGTGGACTTCCCAATTCTCCAGCTTTTCTGTTTGAAGATTTTTGGCTCTCCTTTTTTTTGTCACACTCTATCTCTTCCTCAGTTATCTGCAATTTTAAACAACTGCTGCTTGATAGTTTTGGAAAATTCTCTAGGGGAACCAGCTATTCCCCCCAGGAAGCTTCAGGTCAGGTCATATAAAGACAAGGCTTTATTTGTGGGTGGTTATGTCCAGGGAGCTGCCATAAAACTGAAAAAAATGGCATTTATTATATTATTATGTATTATATATTTTTGCAACATTCCTTGTTACAGTGAAGCACTGGTTTAAAAAATTAGAAAATTTGGGGCACCTGCGTGGCTCAGTGGGTTGAAGCCTCTGCCTTCAGCTCAGGTCATGATCCCAGAGTTATGGGATTGAGACCTGCATCAGGCTCTCTGCTCAGCGGGGAGCCTGCTTCCCCCAACCCCGCCCACCGCCTGCCCCTCTGCATACTTGTGATCTGTCTGTCAAATAAATAATTAAAATCTAAAAAAAAAAAAAAAAAAATTGAAAATTTGAAAAGACTATGTAATCACATAGAATTTGCAACCAAAATTTATGATAACCAAGCAAGGAAAGCCATTTACTAATGGTAAGCCAGTTAAATTGTTATGGCAACATCCAGCGAGAATGTCCATAGAAAATAAAATTATTTAATACTATTGACCATTCAGCAAAAACAGTTGCTTGAAGAGTTGACATTGGGAGCAATATCAATAGTCAATTAAAAAACAAGGCAAATGATTTTGAGTGGTTTCCTTGGCTCCTTGTGAGTCAACAAATGTTACTGATACTGTCTAGTTGTTGTTCATTAAGGGAGCCAATGATGAATTTGAAATAACTGAAAAATTAGCCTCTACGAATAGTCTGCATGGCCCAACTACCTGTGAAAATGTCTTCAAAAGAGTTGAGAAAACACTAATCCAGTACAATCTGAAGTGGAACCTGCTAATATGTGTTACAGCTGATAGAGGTAAAAAATACATGAAGAACAACAACAACAATAACAACAACAAATTCTTCTTAGACAAATTTACAAAACTTGTGAAATATAAGGTGTGTAAATACTCTTGTTATTCGTTGTATTATTCATCAGCAGGTGTTTTGTGGAAAATATTTGAATTTATCATATTTATTTGGCTAGTATTGTCAATGATGAATTTCATTTGCTCTCATGGACTTCTCTCTTATTAGTTCTGTGAATTTTTCTCAGAAAATAAACTGAATATTTTGACTTACCCTACCACAAAGCAGCTTAAGAGCTTAGCACTGATTTTTTTTTTTTTTTTTAGCTCTAGGTAAAGACTGAACTTTTTCTGGAGAACTGCCCAAGATCACTATTATAGAACACTAAGTGGCTTCAAAACTTAGCATTCACTGTAGGCTTTATAATATTTCTTAATGCAATCAGCATAAAGTTGGGGCACCTGGGTGGCTCAGTTTTTAAGCATCTGCCGTCAGTTCAGGTCATGATCCCAGGGTTCTGGGATGGAGCCCTGCATGGCTCCCTGCTCAGCGGGAAGCCTGCTTCTCCCTCTCCCACTCCCCCTGTTTGTATTCTCTTTCTCACTGTCTCTTTCTCCTCTGTCAAATAAATAAATAAATAAAATCTTGAAAAAAAACTTTACTTTTATTAGTAGATCTGTAATACCAAAAAAACCCCTCCCCCTTCCTCTTCTTCTCCTCCTCCTCTTCCTCCTCCTCCTTTTTCTTTTTCTTCACTATTATTTAATTATATTTTGAATATCATCATGAGAAATTGCAAAAATTTAATTTCTGTTTTTTTTGTACAACTACCTGCATAGTATCTCTTTTCCCTCTTGACCTGCAGAATTTAACATACTTACTATCTGCCCAGCTCCCTCACATTTAAAATAACTTGTTAATCCTGTTCTAGATAGAGAGGTTAATAGTATCTCATCAGATGTCTGGAAATAATAGGTGAAGATTAACTTTAGGATAATTTCACCAAGGCATTAATTTTCATCCCAAACTAATACCAAAAGTCTTGAGTTTAAATTAAAAGGGTGTTCAAAAGCTTGGAAGAGTAGAAGTTAATGAAGAGTGCCCACATAAAAAGTGACTTTTCAATTATATAATCTCAATTTTCCACTGAAACCAAAACAAATTAATAAATAATGTAGAAGATTAAAGAATCAATGGGTAGAATAAAATAACCATTAAGACATGTGAAATCTGGCATAGTTGCTGTTGGACTTTTACCCTAGCATCCTGAGTGAGAGGATGGGTTCCTCCTCTAATGGAAGAGGTTGGAAGATTTCACAGAGCATGTAATCTCTTTATTCTTTCACCGACTGATAAAAGCTCAGACATAATTTGGAATCTATTTCATGGAGATTTTGATATGGATGGAAAAGGGATGATAGGAAATCATTTGCATTCTTATAAAATAGTCAAGAAAGTACTCATCAGGAAAGCAGATACCATTTTTATTTGTATTAAGTATTCTGTATAATTCTATGCAAATGTCAACTTATTCTAATGTACAAAAGGCAGAGTGTTTAGCTGAAACCTTTGACAATGCACTATTTTGGGTCTTCCATTTGGTCTACATCAACAGTAAAGAGGGACAGGCATGCACTTCTGCCTGCTGGGTGACTAGTGTGTTGGGCCATCAGATAATCTTGTTCCTTCTCTGAAAGAGGGGGAGAAAGATCCAAGACAAAACTCACTTATTAACATGCACAGTGGTTCCATAGCACAGGAGACGTTTACGGAAGACATACAAAGGAATTTTATTTGGTGGTGATTTTTAAATTATAACAAAGTTCACAAAAAGTTTGTAGAACCATTCTTTTTTCTCCTCTCTCTCTCTCTCCCCCTCTCCCCCTTCCCCTCCCTCCCTCTAAATGGCTGCAACTAAGTAAACAATATTGGGAAGTTCTTCTGGAGCATAAGCAGTAGAGGTGAGAGGTAGAGCATTCAGATTGTTTTTTGATGCAACAGGCTGGATTTCAGGAAATCCCAATGTGAATGTCACTTTCATAGTGACATGTAAGAGAAGTGAAGGACTTGACCTGCTGTGGAAACTCCATTTCAAGTTAGAGGTGAACAGACAAGATGAACATTCTACTTCTTTCCTCTTTCATTCTCATTCATCCTTAACTTAAAGAGCGAAAACCTGGGGAACCTCTGGTGAGAGTGCCTGTGACTCTCCTGCCTTGTTAAGTCCACCTCATCTTGCAGATCCTCTTCTATGGCCCCACACATGAAAAAACCCTGACTCTTAGCTTTCATCCCTAATAACAGCCTGGCTTTAATCACTACTTCTTCTTGTTAAAGAACACTAACCACAACCTTCTCCCTCCCACCAGAGGCTCCTACTTCTAACTTTTCACATTTCATCAAGGCATGCCACTTTTAAAAAAGAGCCGTCATGCAGCCCATTGAGCAGAAGGAGGGCCCCATGTCCTGAGTGATTCCAAGTGGCCTCCCCCTCCATTATCCCCATTGCTCCTTGACAGGTCACTGGTGCTAAGTAAAATATTCTAACATTCAAGATACTTTATTCAACAGCCTTCCCTCCAGTGATGGCTTCCAGATGGGAGGAAATTTTTAAAGTCTGTGGCCCTCAACACATCATTAAGTCCTTTCAGTGTTTCTGAAAATCTCTAGTCCCCAACGCACTGATAATCTCTCTCCTTGTTGACATCAGCAACAGGAATGTCAGAAAAACTAAGGAATGTAGATAAGGAGACTTCACAAACAACTTCCTATTTAGGAAGAACACCGAATAGTATTCATGTACCCTGAAATTAGTTATCTTTCCTCTGCACAATTTATACCATTCAGTTTGATACCTTTTCCCTGTCTCTCTCTCTGTCTCTCTCTCTCACACACACACATGCACACAAGCATATTTTTTTAAAGATTTTATTTACTTATTTGACTAACAGAGATCACAAGTAGGCAGAGAGGTAGGCAGAGAGAGAGGAGGAAGCAGGCTTCCTGCTGAGCAGAGAGCCCGATGCAGGGCTCGATCCCAGGATCGAGGGATCATGACCTGAGCCGAAAGCAGAGGCTTTAACCCACTGAGCCACCCAGGTGCCCCGCACATAAGCATATTTATACAAGCACATGCACTCAAACTGGTAACATTGTGGCGGATGCTATTTTTTCCCTTCTTAATTTCTTCTGAGGGGTTATGATTATTGGTAATTGCCCAGACCAAGCTTCTTACCTGGTCCCCAAGGAAACCATTTTGTTTATGCTAATCTTTGACTCAGGCTCAATCCCTTAAAACCTTAGAAAGTGTATCAATACAATGAAAAATTTGCTAGTTTTCACATACATCAAATTCCTACTTCCCACCTCCATATCCCAACACAGAAGTAAAAGCCTTTGGCCTGAAATTCACATTTGCTTTAGTAATGTGTGTTAGGATCAAAAGTATCAGTAACTGAGTTGATTGTTCAGTTCCTAGTCCACTGAATAGGAATAGGACTATATCTCAAACTCTGCAGAAAATATTTTTCATTTAGGTCAACCTCTGTGTTTAGTATGTCATTTGATATTTAGAAGGTGTTGGGTTGTGTGGGAAAGAGCACCTAAAAATACAGCTTTACGCTGGAAAGATTGGCTATGGATCTTGTTCTCCTGAGATGTGTAGCTTGACCCGAGCCCCAGGCTCTTCTACTGAGGGCACAAACTCCAGCCTTTATTAGAGGTACCTGCTGCTTCAGGTTATGCCTCATTTGTCCTCACATTGTAGGAAATCCTAAATGCAATATCCATAAGATATAAAGGGATTTAAATGAGGGTCTGTCTGGGGAATGGGCAAGGAAGAGGGAAACTGTCTTTTTCATCTTTCTCCTTGATCTTCTGTCTGGTAACCATTTAAATTCTGAGATGCCTACATGTATGTTTTCATAGAAAATGCTCTGCAGAAAGCTGTCAGTTTGTAGTCGTCAGAAATAAAGCAAAGCTTAACAGAGAGATGCTCAAATCTACGTTCAGATGTGAATTTATCTAATAGAAACACCATCCTATTCTTGCCTTCATCTGGTCTGGGACCACTCTGACCTTGTGTCTCACTTCTAAGCAGGAGGGTGGAAAAAATGTCTTTGTGGAGATTTTAAATTGTAAACACTGAAAACAGAGGCCATGGATTTGATAGACTCCATCTGTAAAGCAACATTTAAAGGCAAACAGACTCTTCACAGCTGATTTGGTTTACATTAGCACACAGTTTATATTCTCCTATGTAGACTGAAATAAGATTATACTGAACACAATGATATCTTGAATTTTAATATGTATTTTTATGTATTATATTTAATATGAATTTTTAAAATGCCATTTACATATTTTTTAAAAATTATACCCACAAACCTCACTATTTAAGTTTATAATACTCAGTAATTTCTTATGCAAAGACTCAAGAGACAAGAACCAGAAGAAGGTTGGAAGATATAATTCTCTGTATGTCTTAAAACATGCATGTCTCTGACCACCTAACTATCATTTCTTCCATTGGACATCAACTAAACCCACCTATAGACAGAGGTGTGGAAGGTTTTCTGGGCATAGTGTTTCAAGTGTTTTATTCTTCCTTCCGCTTTCCTCCCTCCTATGGGCTTTTCCCCATTCTGATAGTAGAGCGCCCAGTTTTAGAGCTGGAAGTCTTCTGTCCTGGGAAACTCCATCTGAGCACACAGTGACAGCCATTCCCTTTCCTGCCTAAGGCTTCCCACATGGCAACCAAGAGGGCATGATGCTTTGGAGATAACCAACCTGCTGTCAACACATGGAATCTCTCGAGATTTTAGGGCAGGTTTTCTTGCATTTTACCTTGTAGTAAAGGAGTTGCAATGATATCTGGTCAAGCTGGAGGTTAAGGCACAGAGCCTGGTGCACCATTTTTCCTTCTCATGGAAAAGGAAGTGATCACAGAGGCCTTTCTAACAGGGAAGGTGGACTGTGTTCTCCTCTTTCCTGAGATTCTTACATAGTTTCTTGGTCCTGAAAATTTCTCAGACCTTGAAGGAACTCTTTTCCATTTGCTCATACACAGGTTCTCAGGGAAATGGACTGAAAAAATTACCCATGTTTTTAAATCTTAAGTTTCTCTCCAAGGTAAAAAAAAAAAAAAAAAAAAAAGCCTTGTTATGAATAAATGGCGACCAGGTGAAACCAAGAAAAATGAAATCATAATGTGTCCATAAAGGCTCATATTCTGAATTTGATGATCACTTGTGTGTAGTATGTAGGTAGGGGTGTGTATAAATGTGCACAAGACAGGGAGAGAAAGAGACAGGTACAGGATAGAGTGGGAAGCACTGATTATACAACTTGCTCTCAGATTCCCAAATTTTAGGTGATTGTCTTCTTCCCACGACACAAACAGTGGTATTCAGAATTGACAATCAATTAGTATTTTCAGATTAAGTATAAACTGAGTGATCTCATCACTATATGTGAAGTCATTAGAGAGAGGGCAGCTATAGCATGTAAAATTCTTAACAGCACCAAAGGCATCAATGGAACAGAGGATTTTCCCTCCATTTTTGGTGGGTACTTGGTCACTACCTTCAAGATACAGTTTCAGTGGATTTTTCCAAAGACTAGACCAAGAAAGGTACTGAAACTCCTGGACACACTGACACATTCCTCCCCATTGCTTCCCAACGTTTAGCCAAGGGACTTGTCTTTTCTATGCTAAGACTTTGAAACTTGTTACTTTTATTTAACTCAAGTCTTGAGCAAAAAAAATATATTGTTCTACATCCAGGCCAGAAAGCTCTCTCCTAAGAATTTATAAGCCACCTATGGAGTTTTAAAAAGTCTTCAAATAGAATGGTTATGTGCCAGGGTTTCCTAATACATCCAAAAATGAGGTCTACAAAAGAGGAGAAAAAAAAAAAACCTGTCAGTGCCTTTTAAACTTTATAATAGATATTGTGAACAGTGGAGGATCTAATGGTAGATAATCTTCAAGAATAATCTGAGTCAAGTATGTAAATTAGAAGAAATAAGGACAGCAGACTTTTACCCTCTTGGATACTGTGCTTCCTGATGTGGCACTGAAACCTACCCCACCTTAACAGAGGGTTTTCTACTTGGTTTGATCTCTCTCTTTCATCAGATGCCACCATTGGAAACCAAAGGCACATGGTCCTTCACTTATATTTTCCCTTAAGTGATAGGATTCATACAGGGTAAGTTGCTATGGACATGGAAGAATAAAAGTACTCTTCAGAATGGTTCCAGAAAGCAGAGTAGAAAGAATCTGTGTTCCTTAGCTGGGACAGGTTCAAGCTCATACTCACAAGGCAATTGGCTTCATGTATACAACAGCAGCCTAGAAAAAGGCAGTCATCAGCAAAAAAAGCTGGAGCCTTCATTCCCATGCTGCTCTGCACATCCTCAAGTGGACTGGCTACAAAAGCTATTCTCACCCAGCAAACTAGAACCTGTCAGCCTTCAAATATGGCAGTCAGAGACCTAACTCTGAGAACATTTCAAGGTTTGATGGCTCCTGGATGCTCTCAGGTAGAAGTATCCTATTTTGCTTGGGCAAGGAGAAGCCTATCTTGTGACCAGTGAACTCACCCGCCCTCATTCCAAACATGTCCTGCTGAAGGCCCTCTCAGGTAGCTCCTACCATATTGCTTGCCAGCCTCTCCTACACAGAAATGTCCCTCACGCAAAAGGCTTCTGCCTGTGGTTAGGATGTTGCTTTTCCTTTTTGCCCCAGATGACCTGGATGGTGTTCTGTGGCTCCTTTTCCCCCTAATAGCACCAGCCTTTATGTTCTGATCTTCATTTCCTAGTTAATAAGACTGCTAGTGCCACACATTCCCACAGATGATTTATTATTCTCTTTATGAAGGTATATTTCTGCAAGGATCATGTCATTTGCAAGGCATATGGCAGAAGGGAGCTATAGTTAAGGATGGTGAAATAAGTTGCATCAGGTTTTGCTTGGCAAAGACACCAGATGGATGCCTTTATGATGAAGTGGGGATCCTCCAGCCTTTTCTTTTATGCAGGTCTCCAACAGGTGTTTCCTCTAAGGCATATCTGTTTTCCATAACATCAGAATGAAGAAAGATGTTGTCTGTGACAGCTTGTGTATATAGATCATGCTTTTATTATGATAGAAAAGTGTACAGTGATTGATTTGGTATTCCAAGTCAAGCTAAAATGTGCTTGGGAGAAGATCATTTCCCATTTTGCAAAAGACATTTAATTTCCAGAGCAGGAGTCTTCATTTATTATGGAGATGGAGAAGAGGGGGAAAGTGAAAGGAGGGGAAAGGTGAAAAGGCTGAAGAAATTGACCAGAAGGAAAGTAGTAACAGTTGTCCCAGACTTGGGTGCTGAGGGTGGGGAGAAGGAAACCACCTTCCTGAAGGTAACTTTGGTGTATTACATCAACATCTGAGGGACAGTGTCTAGGAAAGTACGTGTGGAAAGAAAAATATAGTGTATGAATGAGTAACAGAGCCAGTTCTCCAGATCCTGATAAAAATCAAAAACAGACTCTGGTCTTAGGTGTGTTCCCTGATTATCTTTAACCAGCTTGGCCTAAAGCCATCATTATAGTCCTATGTAGTACCTATGTAGTACCATTAAGAGAGCCTGCGTGGCTGTTTGAATTTGGGGTTGGAGCTGCCGAGTTAAGGACATTTAAACCATCAAAAGTCATGTTAAGTTGAAAGAATAAGGTAACCCATTTTGGTTAAACTGACCTTGAGGCTTACATTGCAACATCTTCTGGCCAGGTAAATGGCTAGAATCCACTAAGTTCACAGGGAGTCTTCAACTGGGAAGAATACAAAGGATTGCATCTCGGCCTTGGCCAATCTCATTAACAATAAGCTCTTAACTTTCCAAACTCTTCTCCCATGTCAGCCTCTCTGGGTCCTCTCTCTATCCCATTACTTTAAGTCTGACACTTCTAAGCTGATAATATTAAGTTTCTTTGTCTGAAAAATTATGACTTAAGATAGTAATTTAGAAACTGACTAGGTTAAAGATGTCAAGATTGCTTGATTTTATCTTAGAGTCTGAGTCTTTGGGCCAGGTGTTGAATAACAAGCTGCATTAATTTACAGGAAAAAACAACAACAACAAAAACCTTCACCCTGTAGCACAGAGCACAGTATGTTGTATTTTTCCTAGGACGTATAGTAAAATCTCACAGGAGAGTGCTGTCTAACATACTGATTACCATGGCTAAACCTACAGTATAACACTGTACCATATGTCCAAAAAGGTGGCTCAAGAGATAGTAACAGATATTTTTAAATAAATAAATGAATCAGTAGATGATAAATGCATGCAGTCAACTAAGAGTGTAAAACACTGGATTATACAAACTCAAAAGGTTTTCTTTTTTGTACAACTTCTCTGAACCTTTCATAACACTGAAGTGCAGTGTGAATCTAAGAGGGGACATTTTTCTCAAACTTAATTTGACTGCAGAGAGCATTTCCTCACAACTTCTCCAGTTACTAATATTCCATGCAACATGTTTTTTAGAATAGGTATTTCTGTCAGAATAGGATGAAAGTATGCTGTAGTAACAACCATGAAATCTCAGTGACTGAACATAACAAAGGTATCTTTCTTCTTCACGTTACATATCCAACACAGGTCATTGAGGCCAGGGCACTCTGTTGTACATGGGCACCCATGTTCTAGGCTGGTCATCACTACAACAGGTCAAAAGTGGGCCTGAGGAATCACACAGGAGCTTATCCCTACATCAGCCATCACTTCTCCCATTTCATTGTCCAGACTAGTCATGTGGCTCCATCTGGTTGCCCATCTGTTAAAGACGGAAAGGAGAATTGGATCTTCTGAGCATCAGTAACCTCAACATCAGCCATTCTATTCAAATGCCAGCTTTACCATTTGTTAGCTCTTTGACCTTTATCCCTAAAACGTGGAGTGGTCTTTAAAGTCTAGTAGAGACTGAAATGTTCACCAAGTATTTCAGTCACTTCCCATGTTCCTCAACTCCCGTAAAGTTAGCAGGAGGCATGTGACAAGTTCTGGTCAATGAAATATGATAAAAAATGATATGTGTCACTTTGGGCCATGGTCAGTTAAAAGCCCAGGCTTGTTTCTCCAGTCCCTTTCTCTTCCCTTGCCTTAATGACTAAGGAGGATGCATGTTCTAGGTGTGTGACTCTAAAGATGGTACAGCCTCTGCACCACTCTGAGTGGCTGTGTGGAGCACAGACACCTGTTCGCCTGAGCAATATATGTAGTGTGAGTGAGAGCCTGTATTATGTTCAGGCCCTGGAATTTTGAGGTTGTTTCTGAAGACTAAGCTTTGATTCTCCTGACTCAAATAGGTCCAGACTCTAAACTTTCTGTGCTTCTAGAAGGGCTTCCTTTCTTCTCTATTGAGCAAATATGCATTCTTTCAGATACAATGGGATTTTTCCCAAAGATCATCTAACCCTTTGGGTGGTTGAATATATTACATGACCAGGATTGTGCCCAACTGTAGTGTTGGGCAATCATGTGGAGGGCTTTGACAAGACTTAAACTAAGATTAGAGCAGAGTTTAGTCAAATGCAGGCCAGTGATGGAAGCTGTAAAGAATATAAAATGCATCTAATAAGGAGGAATATTTCAACAGGGACTCAAACAAAAAGATATGGAAAGGAGAGGGGAGGAAAACAGGCCAAGGAGAGAGATACCATTCATGACTCAATCTCACAGCCTTCACCTATGCTCAGGTGCCCCAAACACCTCCCCTGATTTCTCCCAAGCAATAGTAGCATCACTACAGTAGCAGAATCACGAGCAAAAATAACTACCTTCAAGGCACATATAATGTAAGGTAAAGGAGAGCTTGATATGTCTGCTAAATGCACACACATGCAATATACACATGTGCACATACACACACAAAGTGCTTTGTACGTCTTCGGCTGTGATACACTCTGGACACTCAGATCTTGGTGTCCTTCTGACATGAATCTTTATTCTGGAGTCTCACAGACCAAAGTTATTCTTGTACTATTCTGCGCTTTGGGTTCAAGGTTCTAATGAGTTTGATATCTTGGCTTTGTTACACCAGTGCCACAAATGTTTTCAGCTAACTCTCCATTTTCCCTGCTTAGGACTTTTCTGTATGAAGCGGAACAAGATTCTGACCACCTTGATAGCAGTGGCATGTTTCATTGGTGCAGAGCAACCTCTTTGGACAGTGTGATTCTGGTAGGTGATCTTGCACCAAATTTCAAAAAAGGTAAAGCTATACCTAGGGTAAATAATGTCCTTATACTAGTTATAAGCAAGAACCTGCCATTTTTCTTTGTAAACTGTGAATTCCAAAGGAAAACACATTCCTCACCAGGCCGAGTGGTATGCAGGGTAACAGATGTGGCATTTGACAAAGACCATGCAGGTAATATGCTGGATTTGAAACAATTAGATCAGATTGTTCAAGTCCTTCTTCCCCCTTTTCACGGTTTAGCTGAGTCAGTTATTTAGAATAATGTTCTCCTGACATGTTGTTATTTTGCTAGTAAATTTAATTAATTTAAATGCACCAGGGACACCATTTACAACAACTCTGAAGACTTTCCCTTTTTTTTTAAAGTAAATATTTTCCTAATTATTGGTTTAAAGTTTGGGTTTTCTATAGTGGTTTCTCTTAGGGCTGACTGTATTTATACTTAACACATTAGTCAAGAATGTATCTCCTAGATGCATAACATGGATGAATCCTAATAAATATTAGAATCCTGTCTCTATCTCTGTTCTCTCAAGGAAATGAACTAACTCAATTTACCGAAATGCTAGCAACTAAGATGTGAAAAATCTGTATTCTAATCAATCCACGCTCTGACACCTGCTTTCCAGGTCCCCATAATCAAAGTGATTGTTCGTTGTATGAACCCTATATAATTTTTTCAACTATGACTAAGTGATAATTATATCTTTTTCTTGTTTTCCAAAAGAGTTATGTTCACTTTTTTTTCTGTTAAACACACACACACACACACACACACACACACACACACAATCCCTGTGGCTTGGTACCAGTGTCCTGACAGAATATTTTTATAAATATTTTCTAAAAGCATGATCAATCATTTGATCAGAAGCATAAAATTGTCAGAGCTGTCATATCAACTAGAAAACCTTTAGGGCTGCTACTAAAATTCACCACTTTAGTAGTTATGTCTTCTTGTAAACTAAGCAAAAGAAACTCCATTGAACAGGAAGCTAAACATGTTTTCAGGGGGAGAGAAATCATTAGAAAGGTTGAGAAGTTGGTTGCAGATGGAGGCACCCAAGAGACCAAGAAATAGAAATAGCAGATGTTTTATTATACCATGTTTCTTAACACAGAGACAGGTAGCTGTGATAGGTATCTCCTTTATGATACTTGATGTGGAATATAGTTCAGAACACCAACTG
Source organism: Mellivora capensis (assembly GCA_004024625.1). NCBI lineage: Eukaryota > Metazoa > Chordata > Mammalia > Carnivora > Mustelidae > Mellivora > Mellivora capensis. The sequence continues at coordinate 56,566 of PISX010006416.1, forward strand.
AGTCTTTTGATAAGTTTAGAAGGGTTTCTAGTTTAAGAAATTCTAAGGGTTTTGAAACTTGTGACCATAGAGGAGAAATGTCCATATTGCAGAATTCAGAGAGGCTTTGAATTTGGTTTCATTTGCAGAAGGGTCAAGTGGAAGTGGTTGATTTAAGCTACTTTGAACAAATAGTGTGTCCTCCCCATCCTCCAAAAACCACCATCTTTCTCAATTGGAAGACAGTTTTGTGCCACAGTTTCTTGGAGAAATTGCCTCTCTGGCTGTGCCCATTAATGCACTCTGCCATGTATCTTGTTTCTAATTGTTTAGTTCTACTCAGAAGAGCAATCTTTGGACTTCAGGCATGTTACATTAAATACTGTTAGAGGCTTCATTATTCAAGTTAAAACTAATCGGATTAGCTAGAGACAATTATTTAATAGATTTGGTTAAGATTCACATCACTCTCCAGGAAGGCTCTCCAGACAAGTAGCTTTATTTCCCCTCACAGGTCAATTCCCTTTGAAAAGAGAGTATTTCCTAGTATACGCCTACTAGTATAGCCCTACGCTAATTTGACGAACTAATTGTGGAGATGTCAGATGTTACTTATTTATCTTGTTAGATTTTATCATCCCCGGTTTCACAGAAGTTTGTCATTTAATCCAGCTAAAGATGGGCATAGGGCAGGATGATATACACATTTGAAGTATTCTGGTTCTTCATGTGCTGAGAAATATAGGCCACACTCATGTATGAAGTGCTTCTATGTGCATTTAACCTGTTCTCTACCAACTTCCAAGAGTCCTCTCTAGGAGTTCAAAAAGATTCAGAGTTGATTAAAGGTATTGAACAATAGCTAATGAGTTGATCACTGTACTTTCAATATATCATTTCATTTCCACAACAGAATTAGTTTTTATTTAAACTTAAAGAAATTTATTTAAACTTAAAGAAATTAAGGGTCAGAGGGTAACCTAGCTTGTTCACAGTCATAAAACAGAATACAGAATCAGATCTCCAGATCCAGTGCTCTATCTAGCCCATTCCAGAGCCACAAGAGAAGGCACTGACTCATTCCTGGAAGAAATCAGACAAAGTCTTGAAATGAGTTTCCTACAGGAATATCATCTCCCTCTCTCTTTTTAAAATTTTATTTATCACTCTTAAAAGTCTCTGTGAATGTGGGGTAAAGCTCATCTAAATATTTTTCATGTATCTGGTTATTTGGAGGTACTACTTAGAGATATAGAGGAAATGGTAACAATTGGTGATGCTGATGGTAGTACTGGCATGTTCAAATGTTTGGGTTCAAATAGAATTTTTGTGACCTTTTCATTTCTTTTCTGCACTTTGCATAACAAATTTCCTCAACTCTGGAAAGTATCTGTTGAATGAGTTTGGTATGTTAGGTTGAACTATATGAAGTTACCAATATTCAGCCATTTTTGATCCATGAAAAGGCCATTTCATATGTTCCAAACTAATAGGTATTTTCATCTGTGTAAAAATCCACCAAAAACTGCAACATGTTGTACAACTTTGTGTGATTTTCAGGGCTCACTAGAAGACATAAATTTAACAATAGAATTTGTAACATTTTAATTTTTCATTGAATGTTACTATGGCACATATAAGACCAAAATCATGTAATGAAAATAAAAGATGTACTTCCCATTTGGTTCTATGGTTTCACACCTTGAGGAATAACACTGAGTTTTAATTGACGCACTCCATGCTAATAAAAGACTTTAAAACGTGGACCAAGAAGGAACTCCACAAAAAGACAAAAAGTATAATCGCCTCATAGTAGGTAAATTCTGTCTTAAGAGCAATTTGCAGAATTTAATTATCCTTATGGAAGTCCTCCTATGAATGCACCTGGAAGAGTTGGGATGAGGGGATGGAGCCTCCTTTGAGAAACTCTCAGCTTGTTTCTAAAACTGACCAGACTCTGGCATGTTTATGCTTAGAAACGAATGGACAAGTCAAAACATGAGTTTCGGGACCACGTAGTAGCATGTGTCTTTGGAGATGCTACCTCAACACTGATAGGGCTTCGGAATTTTGTAATGCCCTTGAGAGCCAGCAGCTATACACGAATGGAGCTGAAAGACATTGTGTTCATTGGGTCTCTGGATTACCTGAAGAGAGAATGGATATTTCTCCGGAATTTTCCCCGAATATTCATTCTACCTGTAAGTGTCACATTAGAGATAGTGAATATAATGATAGCGTAATGGTACTAGCATTAATAATAATAAAACGGTAGCTTGTAATTATATGGTGATTACTGGTATCAAAAACTGTTCTAAGCATTTTACATATATTAACTCATTTTACCTTCAAAATAATTCGTGGTGTAGATTTTAAGTTGTCGAACTTTGGGTATGGAGAGAGTAGATAACCTGTACAAGTTTACACAGCAGGTAAGCAGCAGAATAAAGATTTAAATCTAGATATTGTGGCTCCTGAGTTTATGCCCAGGAGCCACTACATTTTATGTTTATGTTTATAATCATATTTTATGGTCTTTATATAAATAAGAGTTTCTCTGCATTTCTGAATCTGATTCTGACTTAATGTCCACAGCTAAATATTGATACTAGCTTAGCTAGCCTTTGTGATCTGACTTCCTCATCTTTTCTGAAGACACATTTTTATGGAACACATAATGCCACATGGTCCCTGATAGATGTGTGAGAAGGAGGAATTAGGCTTACATTTCTGAGAAATGGATCCATTATGCATATGTGGTATTGTGTTTGTAATTGTATCTGCTCTGCTCTATACCACCTCTATGCCATTGTATGCCACTATTTCCCTGGATTAAAAAAAAAAGTAGGTGCAGTGTAAAATGCACCCAAAGCAATTAATTTTTTCATGAAATAATGCTGACAATATGTGATATTGTTCAAATTTCAAAATTGGTTCTCTCAAGAAACAAATTTCATTTGCTTTTTAAAAAAGCCACCATAAAGATCTCTGCACTTACTTTAAGCCATAGAAAGGAAGACAGGAAGAGAACCAGGAACCTCTAGATCTAGCTAGTGTTAGGAATTATTGGTGTTTATCCCTCAGCTATCTGAAGCCAGGACCAGATATATCTCTATTTCTCCACCAAATTGGGAAATAAGCAACCACCACTATGCTAGTTAATCCAGAGGCTATAGGAAAGGTTAGCTGCAAGCAAAATTGTGGGGATGTAAAATTTGCTTTTAGATCCATAACTTCAGCTTTACCCCTACTGTTATCCCTACTTTACCTCTCTCACTTGAATCATCTAAATGGATTTAGGCTCCTCCTTCTCCACACTCCTTTGGCTCATCCAGACTTGCTTTCAGGAAAGGGTCTGTGAAATTTAGCCACACTGAGATATTAATGATCAATGAGGCTAAATGTGTTTACATATCAGGTAACTAAGTTTTAAAACCAAGTCAGTGAAGGCTGAAGTGGCTTTGGCTCAAAAACTGCATCATCCACAAAGAGCCATTACCATGAGTCATGATATAAAATCCCTCCATCTGAGAAGTCCCTCCTCTACTGGGTTTTCTCTCATTAGGGATCTGCACTCTTTCCTCAAGACCTGCATGCAGCCAACATAGAAGAATGTTCCATGTGTGCTGTTTTATCCTCCTCATCCAAGGCATCAAGCAACCCAGCTTTGGTAGACACAGAGACCATCATGGCCACCCTCAATATTGGATCACTGAGGATTAGCTGCTCTGATCAGTCACCGGAAGAAACACGTAAGAACAACTCGCTGACAGGAGGAGGCTAAAGGGAATGGAGTAAGGAAAGAAAATTAACTCCTCTCTGAAGTACTTTGATCATGGAGAGGTTGGGTCAGATATCCTCAAAGACCCCTCCCAACTCTGAGAATTCTGTAATAGAAGTAGCAGACAGTTAAGTCCTTGGTAATCCTAAATCAAAAACTATTTCTAACTTCTAAATGGAATGCTTGCAACACTGTTTTCCCATTTTAAGAAAAATCACTGAATTTTAAGTGCCATTTTTGTTATTAATTAAATATTAATTAAGATATAAATTGGCACATTATTATAATTAATAATATTTAGTAGTCATAGTAGTAGTAGTATCAATTCTCACTGGATCTTAGAGATGTTCCACTACTATTCCTAGTTCTATGTTTGAGAAAATGAAGAATAAGTTCTCTTTTACTCTTTTAAGATGCTTTCAATTTATGAACATTAGAAGACTATATCTAAAGTCTCTTCCAACTTCCATAGACTAAGAATGTCATATTGCAGCTTCAGACTGGAAAGAGATGTGAGAAGCAGGATCTATTCAGGGTGGAGATCAAGTCTTTTCTTCCTTTCTCTTCACCTTTTTTTTTAAGATTTTATTTATTTATTTGACAGAGAGAGATCACAAGTGGGCAGAGAGGCAGGCAGAGAGAGAGGGAGGAAGCAGGCTCCCTGCTGAGCAGAGAGCCCGATGCGGGGCTGGATGCCAGGACCCTGAGATCATGACCTGAGTTTAGCCCACTGAGCCACCCAGGCACCCCTTTCTCTTCTTCTTAATGCCTAGTACAATTATGGTCACTTCGATGCTTACCATATACTTAATGAATTGAAGCAAATGAGTCAGTAAGCTGGACTCTTGAGGAGTTCCCACACATTTCACTGTACCCAAGTGTTTGAGGTAAGTCCCCACTAAAAATTGTGGTTTCCCTTCTCCCCTCAAATAGGAAAAGGCTTATCTATTCATCTATTTCTAAAATTGACTACTAGACATTCAACCTAATATGAAAGTATTATTAGTGAAGAATTTTCTGTATCTAAAACATATTTTCAACTCAAAAAATAAAAATAAATCATTGTTGTGGTCCCCTTAATCCACCCATTTCCCTTGGGGATGTTGATCATCAGGATCAGGAACTCAGTCCTCTCTGCAGTCCTGTGCAGATGCTGAGCACAGCTGTTCCACTATGCATGGAACTTGGAGCAGTCAGACATCACAGTAATTGCAAGGCTTTCATGATTCTGGTTGTGGATAAAAATGTTCATATGTCAAATTAGGAAACCAAAAGAACTCTCTCTGGCTTCTAGGTCACTGTTGCTAGGTGGGAAAATAGACAGTTCTTGGGCCAAAGGAATAAATGAGTAATCAAGCCTACTTTTTATAGATGAACTGAGCCAGCTACTTGAGACGCCCCTCCTAAGTAACAAAAGCCCACTTGGTACCCAGAGTTTCAGGATGTTTTGCAAAGCAGACTGATAACAAAGCACTTTATAAATATCAAGGTGCCATGAAAATCCAGACTAAGGAGGTATGAGCCATTTCACTGATGAGCAAATCTAAAAATGCTGTTGTGTTCTGCACATAAATCCTTAGCATAGCAATTAAGATCATTCAGATTTACATGAGATATGTGTGTGGTACATGTGTGAGTAGGTGTGTGTATATGAGTAACACCATACTTAAAACTTTCTGTGACTGGACAGAGAAGTATTCACTTTAAAGGTAATATCATCAATATACAAATGAAAATGCCCACATAACATAAGCCAGAGATAAACTGACATTGGTCATCTAGTTAATCATCTGCATGACTTGTCCTTTCTACTGTTAGTTTTACTTAAGTCTCACATCTTATATAGGCTAGAAAGATAGAAACATATGAATTTAGTCCTAGTTTCCTTTATATCTAGTGATTTTTATCTTTTCACTTATTTATTAATACAACAAAAAAATGTTGTTCTCGTATGATGTGCCATGTACTCTGTTACAGGTTAAGAGGTTGCCCTCAAGGAGAAAGAGGAATTGGTAAAAGGAGGTAAAAGGCAGGGGGGAAGATTTGGAAAGGAGGCAGAAAAAATAAAGGAATATCAAAGAATTTCAGTCATTATGAAGTGTGAGTAGGTGCTTTCCCCAAAGACAATAGGGGAAGTTTAGTGAACAATGTGTGGTGTAGGCTGTGCACCATTTCTTTTATGGATGTCATCATACCCATTTGTGTAACCAGGAAATGCAGATCCAGTCAGGCTCTACTGTGCCACCTAACAAAGGTCATGGAACCTGCTTATCTGGTGCCACAGCATCAGTAAAGTCATATTATGAACTTGTGAAGAGCAAAGCATCATTACTCAGAAATTTCATCAATTAATCTGGCGTTATAAGAATCTACCTAGAGTTTATATCTAGAGATTCCCAATCCTCGGAGAAGCCTGTTTGGTTCTCTTAACATTCTTCCCATTTCACATTAATACTCTATTCCTGTACCATCTCTAAGAGGTGGAAATGGGAATATATGCCCCCAAGTATTGACAGTATAAAGGATTATGAAATTCTGCTAGGAGACAGAGAACATCTGGCATGCTGAGCTCCAACATAAGACTAGCTAATGAACAGTTCACTTTCCCTTCTTTTAAGACAATGGTTGTCAACCAGGGATAGTTTTGCCTCCAAAGGCCATCTGACAATGTCTGGAGACAGTTTTGGTTGTCACAACTTGGGGGGATACTATTGGCATCTAGTGAGTAGAGGTCAGAGATGCTGGTAGACATCCTACAATGCACAGGACAGCCCCACATAGTTTGAAACAAACAAACAAATGAACTTTGGGGCCCCAAAGATTAATTGTACCAAGATCAGAAAACTTGCCCTTGCATATCTGGTGATACCTTTGTGGAATGTGGATTTTCCCACACCTTCAGTCATGATAAACTTATATATGAAGGCCATCTTGGACCACCAAGACTATTCCATACAGTGATTCACCAAGGGGTGTTGGGGATTGGGGACAGCAGAGTGAGGACTCTCTGAAAGACCTATAAGAATGCCAGCCCTCCTGGACATTTCCATGGGAAACTCTAGGCTTTCCAGTGATGCTCTAATTGCTACCCTGTCACATCACAAGGAGAGCAGGTTGGCAAACCTAGGTACTGAACTAAATAATCTGTGGCATAATCTAAACATATAACGGTAATTAAGTCTGACAACTTAATATGCTACTGAAATTTAAATGTACAGTAGTGATCTACAATTAAGCAATCTTTTGTAATAGCACCCTGCCAGACTGGAAGATTTCAGGTATAATACTATGTACTATTAAGTAGCAAAAATATTGACATTAGTAAAGTATACTCAGGCTACGATCTGACACATATTCAAATTAACCATTGCTCTACAAGACAAGATAGAATTAAGGCATAAATTCAGTTGCCGTCCTTTTGCTGATGTCCAAAGAAGTTATTCCAACTGTTGTCCATGTGTCTACACCCAATAAGATCATTTGAGATCGAAGTATTTGTATATACTGAATTCACAGATTTGATATGACTGTAGTAAAATTCTGGTCTCTCTATAGTTTCTACTGCTCACAGTAGCCAGAGGGATCTTTTATAAATATTTAGTAGATAATGTCAGCTCCATACTTTAAACCCTGTAATGTGACCCATGACAATTATAGGAAAATCACATAGGGTCTTGCAGGCCTGTAGGGAGTTTGAATTTTCTCCTACTTTGTCCTGTTCATACTGCCTCTTTTCTACCTTGGATTCCTTATCCCATTCCCTCTGCCTGGGTTGGTTTTCACCCCTCAGAACTCCATTCCAATATCAGAGAGGACTCTCTTCAGACCCTATCTAAAGTCACCTTCCCTCATCAATCACTGGCCCCTAAAAGTTAGGTTTTTCCACAGTACCCATCACTGAAAATATTTTATATTTGCATCATAGAGAATGCCAGTGGGACAGGGACTCTTCATAATCCTAGCATGGAGAAGACTTTCTTTAAATATTGGAAGAAGGAGGAAAGAAGGAAAGGTGCATAGAGCAAAGAAAGCATCTAACACAAATCTGAGAATAAAGTAAATCTTAGTTCCCCCAATCTTCATGCATTATGGAAATGCCAGAGACTTTTTTTTAGGAAAAATAGTTAGAATGTATTCAGATATCATTACAAATAAGATTTACCAATGAGTTAGGATATCTGGTCTCTAGCTGTGATAAAAGCCTTCCTCTTAAGTAGCTGTGTGAACATGGTTAGCCCTCTGGTCTTCTACATGCCTACCTGAAGTTGAAGGGTTTACTGAATTCCTAAGGTCCTTGCTAGCTCTAACTATAAACTAAATAGCTTGGGAGCTTCCTATGGAGCATCAGGTTTTCCCCCAAATTCACCTTGAAGTATGACTGAATTTTAGCATCTCTCAGAAACATATTCAGCTCTTCTCTTCATTAACAAGAAGTGCCTCTTTCACTGAATATCTTAGGGAAATGGAGAAGGTGGTAAATATTATAGCATATAGCATTCTCTCTGGAAAGAAAAATCTTCTTCTGGGTCATTTCTTTTCCACTATCCCCATCTCAGCAGCCCTCCTGTTGTCTGCTGTCAACCTATCTTACCACTATGCTCATCTCCATTCATTCCCCATCTTACCCCGTCCCCTCCCATGTGCCTAGCTCAGTAAACAGCAGACCCTCTTCCATGACAGCAGGGAGTTTTAATTATAAGTAGAATTTTTACCTTTCACAGTAGTGTGTCCTTGTTACATAGTATTCTCAAAAAAGTTCAAGAAAGGTAACCAATAGTTTTAAAGCATCACTTCTGATGAGATCATTATGTGTATGTATCTTTTTAAGTGGACCCCAGCTCCCCATTTCTCTCTTCCCTTTTCATTCTTTACATTTTTTAGTTTAGCTTAGAGACAAAACTCTGGTCTTCTGCCTGGTTTTGAACCTGTCCATAGTTCCCTGCATAGTAGCACTTGTCTCAGGCTGGTGCTATGCATCACTGCCCTGTGGAGTCGAGGCTCACAGAAGAAAGTGAAGGGTTTCACCTCCTCACATAGGAGGGAAATCTGTAAACTGAAAGCAAAGCTCAGAGGCTCCAAGTGACACCCTGACCATCTTTAAGGAACTTCTAAGGCATTCAGAATTGAGGCAGGCCAACCAGGGATGGAAGGCAGCCAATTCTGTGGAAGAAGAAAGAAGACATGAGTGGTGCTTTGTGTGCACCTGAATATCCAAAGACCATCTCCAAGAGGCTGAGAGCACTAGGAGTCAGAAGCCTTTTGTTGTGTTCCAGAAGCACTGGTGGAGTAGTCCCACCTATTTATTCATTGATTCCTGGAAGTTCTGCATGCTAATGGGTATGCATTCTAGCACTACCACTCCACAGAGAATAATCATATTTTACTAATGTGGTCAATAAGCAGCCACTGGATGAGCTTTGCCTTTTTTGAAGTTCACTTTAAGTGCCATTTAAAACACAGACACACACACCATTTCTCAAAAGAAGATGCTGAGGAGGCCCCAACTTTCCCCCCTAAATATAGAAAAAAAAAAACACAAGGATTTGGACATGAGGATAACTTTGTTAAGATGAAGCACCAACTTACATGGTGGGCTTCTCCATCCTTGCCAAGTTTTGTAAGCCACTTTGTTTGCATTTATCCATCTCTCTTCTTATTTGTTGTGGTCTGTGTCCACAGGAAGGGATTCAGCCTACAGATTTTCTGGGACGTCAAAATATCGAAGAATCCCCATCCTTACTGAACTGAGTAAGTTGTGTTTCAAGGACAAAACGCAAGGGAGAAATCTTTGTCATCCATAATTGATTTCCCAAGTTTCTTTTTAGAATCCACAGTCAAAGGACTGAGGAATCAGAATGGACCCCAGAGAAATATTAAGTGTTTGACTAGACATTACATTGGGCTTTTATCTAACTGGTGACATCATGCAGAGGACGGTATATCTGGGTGTCAGGGTGCAGGAATAACATCTGCCTTCTCCTTTTATTTAGTTATCAGGAAAGGGAGACCAGTAGCTGTCTCAGTCTTGTTTGAAGGAAATCTCCTAGGGGTGAGGCATGGGTTTGAGGAGGGCTATGAAGAATCTCCTTATATCCACTTACCTACCCATCATGGGACTTTATTTTTTTTTTAATTTATTTATTTGTCAGAGAGAGAGGGAGTGAGAGAGAGCGAGCATAGGCAGACAGAGTGGCAGGCAGAGGCAGAGGGAGAAGCAGGCTCCCTGCCAAGCAAGGAGCCCGATGTGGGACTCCATCCCAGGACGCTGGGATCATGACCTGAGCCGAAGGCAGCCGCTTAACCAACTGAGCCACCCAGGCGTCCCCCATCGTGGGACTTTAAATCAGACATCTTCCTTTCCTGTAGTGATACCAGGGCTGGGATTTGGGTGACAAATATGAGGCACTCAGGATGCAGATGTTAAGGAGGCACCCACTCCTGGGGTCCTTAAATGTTGTGTCCCAAGTGTCTACTTTGTATCATCTTAATCCTGACCCTAAGTGGTGCTCTTCTAAAATGGAAACATTCGATGCAGAAATACCAGAATAAGCTGTTATTACTTATCAACACCTTACAGTAAATAAACATATATGAGACTTTCCTAGATCTCTGGGAATAGAAAGAAGGGTGGGAAAGGCAGGGAGAGGGTGCCTGTGTGCATTTGGGAATATGTTTGGGAGGAAAAAGGGAACACACTGGGATCTAATACTGACAATAATTGATGTAAAAAGGGGAAGATATGAAAGAGGGGAATATTGTCTTTAAAACAGATTAGAACCTGAAGCTGTCAACCATAGCTTTTAATCTGTATTTTCTTTTTCTTTTTCTATCCTTTTGAACTGTATTTAACCCAAGGTGTATATACCCTGAGGACATTGATTAAAAGACTGTGATGTAAGTTGGAGTATTCAGGAGGGGACCAGCCATCTTTTCACTGGCCCCAAAGTACATCTGGTCACTCTTCAGGGACTCAGAGCTTGGAAAGACGTGCTGGCACCAGGCAGCCCTTGTCAAATTAGTCTAACAAATCACCTGTCAGCTCACTCAGTTTTTTTGTTCCTTCATTGGCTGAAAAGGGTCAGGATGACACGAGCTGCAAGTCTGACTGCCAGCACTTTGGTACAGAATGTACCGTGGCATGCAGGAAAATGTCTAGGAGAATAGAGGCCAGTAGTTTAAGATGACACAGCAAGATTTGGACAAGGTCTCCTGGGGTGTGTGAGCATGTCTTGGATTGGCAATGCAAGGAGAAAAGAAAATACATGTGCATAAAAAATGTGGGTTGATATTATCATGCATTTCTCATCTTTTATAAAAACATGGAGTAATTTAAAGAATTAAAGAATAATCCAGTCTTAGTTAGGAATGTATTCTGCATCATATGCCTGGTAGGTTTGGTTTGATCTATAATATGACAGTCAGGAACTGTGAAGTAAATAAGACCTATGCTTACTTGTAAACCAACAAGGTAACCTGCCACAGTTTCATGGACATGAACAGAAGACATGAGACCACTGGGTCAGAGATAAAGAACAGTTTACTACTCAAAGCAAGGCCATAGCCAGAGTATCATCAATTTCATGCTGCTTGACCAAGGCCTTGTTCCCACAGGGTGACATGAAAAGGGCCAAATGATACCTGTACCCATCATGGATTCCTTTATAGGAGAGGAACCCTGGGCTTCAGGAACCAGAACTTTTTATAATGGGCAGTAAGCATGATTCTCTTTGCTCTGGTGGGAGATATTATCTCTATCTTCCCATGCTATTTTCTACTTAAACATTTTTGAAATAATAGTCTTGGAACAAAGGCAGTCAGTGCTTCTGTTTGTCCTCCCAACAACAACTACTTGCATTCTCTTCAGAGGCTTCCTCCAGGGATCTGGGTTGTAGCCTGGGTCAAGTAGAAACATGATAATGGTTACTTTGGCTACTGCTACATGAGCCCCAGTTAGGAGAGTTCTCTAAGCACTGGTACTCAGAGTGATAGTCCATGAATCAGCAGCATCTGGAAGCTTGTTGGGACACCTAGAATCCCATTCTTACCCCTAGACCCAATGAATCATAATCTATTGTCACATGATCTCCAGGAGATTCATATGCACATGAAATTTTTTATAAGAACTGCTTTAACTCATTCTGGATGTAGATAACTCTAAACACCCAAGTAAATGCCAAGGTATCTATGGCATAGTGTTATGAAAAATTTCTGTAACTGGGGTGACCATATGTTCCCATTTATACCTCTTTTCCCAGGGCAATTATTCAGAGTATCTCCTTTTACTTACAAAGTGTCCTCGTTTGAAAGATAAAGTATATAAAGGTTACACTGGGAGTTGTTTGGAGGAGCTGGCCTGGGATGCAAGTATATGCTCTTGATGATGAAGGTACCCAAGAAGGATACATGTGTTTAGGGGAGGAACATACTTGGAAAGAAGAAAATAGAGATAGATAGATGATAGCTAATGAGGTAAGGGCAGATCCCACATTGACCCCAGCATAGACATCAAATTCTTTGTTCTGTGGTCATCCCTTGGCCTGCTTAGTATGGCAGTCCTGTATTCTTAAGTTTGTCTGCCTGTCTTTCCTTTTTTCTTCTTTTGCCTTGCAGAAAATCCTTCCAATATCCACTATATTGAACAGCTGAGTGGACTAGATGAAACCTTCTCAGGAACAAGCCTACATCTCAGCACGTCCTTTTCCACAGGCACTGTCTTTTCTGGCAGCTTCTTGGATTCCCTCCTGGCCACAGTAAGTGCATCCAAGTGCAGCTTGCAGAGGGGAGAAAGGATGGTTCAAACTTTGGGAAATAATGAGAATGCCTCACAATTCAGAGTTCTCTTTGATTTTCTGAAAAAGCTTGTTCACATACATTATTTCATCTTTCTTCACAACTACTTGGCAAACGAGGCCAAATTTTCACATTTTCAAGATTAAAAACGTGTCTGGCCCTTAGAACCAGAACACTTGGTACCAGGAAGAATGAGCACATAAAAAGCAGAGTGCCCACCTTTTAGCTTCAATTATATTTTGGCAGACCAAGCTCTGGTTTCAGAGCTTAGAAGACACTGCTTTCTTTTGTCTCTAAAATATCCCCAACAGCTTATACAGAAATTTGCCATAAGGGGACATGGGGACCAAGGAAAAGCTTTGGCCTTTGGTGGTATGAGCTTTGTTCAGAGTTAACTCAACACTCCCTCCATGCTGCCCCACCCCTGGGGTATGGTTTTGATTACGTGGTTGCTCTTCAGCTCTCAGGTGCTCTTTAGCTTCTGAGAAGGTCCCTTGCCTTGGCTACGGTATTTCTGTAAGTGGCACTGATCCACTGGGCGAATACCTACTCTGTGCAGGGCACACTGTTTTAAGTGCTAGGAGTAGAGCAATGATGAAACAGACTAACATCTGTGCCCATGTGGAGCTCAGGCTTGTAGAGGAGAGTAACAGAAACATGATAAATAAGGAACATATGTGGCATGTCAGAGAGCTAGAAGACTAAGGCAATGTTAGATAAGAAATACAGGGGTTAGGAAAGGAGCTAAAAGTTGCAATAGTGTGGCTAGGGAGGGAAGGCAGCACTGACATGGTGGCATGGGAGTCCAGCTATGGAGAAGAGAGCACACACCATTCTGATCTTTGGGGAAGAGACACACTGGGCAGAGAGAAGAAGGGAAAAGGCAGTGAGCTGTAAGCACTCTTGGTTAATTCAAGGAATTGTACCAAAACACAAAATCTATGCACAAAATCTATACATAGCCATTGGTAAATGGCGGCAAGAACTCCTCTAAAGGAAATCCTTGTTATCTAAGACCTCCCAGACTCCTTCTCCCCATATTTTCCATGGAAGGATTGCAGCCTAGCTGACTAACAGTGTACAGATTCCCAGGGCTCTGAACACAGTTTGATAAACTTGCAGCCTTCTATAATTCCATGTGGAAGGGGCATCATTCCTGAACTATGTGGATGCCTCAAAGACATAGTTGGCCCTTTTCGGGCATGGCTGGGCCACACATGCTGCCCTCAAAGTATTGGTGTCACTGGTCCTGAAGGGATTATGTTGCCTTGGGCTCTGCTTCCCTAAGCTTTGGGGATGGAGGGTGGTCCTCATAAACCCCATCAAGCTCTCAGAGAGATAAAACCATGTCAGTGATAGTTTAACATTGAGCATGTTGGTAGACAATTTCCTAAAGGGTTAGGCAGCATTCAGCCTTAACTGAGCCAGGAGTCAAGTCAGAAGACTTTTCTGGGAAGGTGGCTCTGTCAGGGAAAGGGTTTTATCACTGTCTGTCTTTGATATGTTACTTTGCCTATAATTAATGACTGGAGTGTCAGGCAGGAGGTGACTTTGGATGAACTGGACCTGTCTGCAGGATACATTTTAAATGGGGTTAAGGTCCCCATTCTCCTGAGATCCCTAGATGGCAGGCGGCTTTGTGCCTTAAATTAAACTGGAGCCTTAATTAAACTCCACTGGCCCCCAGAGGTAGGAACAAAGTCACCAACTCTGTTTAGAGCTAGTGGGAAGGGAAGGATGGGCAGAGAAGAGCTGAGAGAGTAGACATAAAAATAAATGAACACATAATGTCAGCCAGCATAGCAAACACAAACTTGGTCATGGGAGCCAGCAGCTGGGCCTCTCCCCACTCACCATAGGTCCTGTGACCACACTGAGGAGCGACACTGCCTCCTAAGCTACCTTCAGATATTGTATCAGTGGGGGCTTCTCAGTGGGAGAGGATAATTTAGTCCTCCTAGAAAAGGAAATAAGCTATGTAAAAACTCAGGAGTCTTTCCCACAGTGAAGTCTGCAGGAGAGAGAAAATCCACATACTGTGCCTGATCCAAGGGAGAGTCACATGAGGTCACAAGCATAATAATCAAGCTTCAGGGCAAACCTTTCTGTCAAGGGGACTGGCTTGGGTCTTGACCCTCTGCATATCTATCTACCTAGTGGCATTCTGCCTCAGCTCTTGAATCCTTAATGATTCATGGCACAACAAAATGAACACACTTTAATATTATTTGGATGTCCAGTCCTAAATCCCTGGCCATGATGAGCTGAACTAGACCTTTGAAAATGATCAGGTCATACTGCCCACTTTTGATTCCCTTGTCCCTAGGTCTGGTGCTACTGGGTCCACTTGGCTCTCTAAAGGTGGGGGTGACTTTCCATTGTCCAGCCACACAGAAAGAAAGAGCCCACAGGCCAGGTCCGGGCCTCCAATTCTATCATCTTGAGTCTTCTGAGTACCATTTGATTTTGGCTGGCCTCCTGACCTTACATCTGGTCTCCTGGAATTGAGAGCAGTATCCTCAGAGAAGAGACCATTTATCCTCCGGCACTGAAACATCTGGGAACCACCACTATGTAGCTGCAGCATGCATTCGTCCATACTCCAGTTTCTTCTCCGTACATATTGGAGCACCAATATGGGAAAGAAAGGGAAAGCTCTTGGTCTTAAAGTTAAGATAGCAGTTGTGGGCTCCATGGTTATCAATCCCTCTAACACATTCCCATGGAAGCTGCCACTAATGATCACAGTTCTCTGCCTCCAGATCACACCCACAGGTCTTTCCCAACACAGACCTCAAGGCAACTCTGCCAATAAATTTTCTTGTTGGAATAATGTTAGTAATCATAGCAACAGCTTTGATAGGAAGAGTAATTACATCTTTGAAGCACTGACTTTGGACCAAAGTCTTTGCTACAATATCTTGTTTAATTCTTCTTTCAACCCAAATAGGAGAATACAATTATAAGCCTCGTTTTATAAATCAAGATTCTGAGGCTTAGCGGGACAATGAAGTGCCAAAATCACAGCCCTTACAGATGGCAAACTGGTTTTTGAACCCCACTGTGTATGATTCCCAAGTTAGACCTCACTGTCACAGTCCTCTGTCCTTCCAGAAAGCTCTCTGTGATTATGCATATCTTTCCAGTGTACTGATTTTCAAGTTTTGCCTAAAGGAATCTGCCCCCTGGGTGCTCAGTAGGTGCTTAACAAACAAGCAGGGAGGGGCCCAGGGTGCACCCACCCTATCATGCCCCTTGCCTGCACCTGTTTCCTCAGTCAAAATGTCTGCTTTCATCTGTGCTGTGCGTGAGGCTTCTGCCTAGGATTTGATGTGAAGGAGGATTTCCATTGTTAAGAAGACTTGGAAAACCACTCCCTAAAAGTTAGAATATATGACCAACAGAGAGGGAGGCATAAAATGAAAGGACCAGAATCCTTTTCTTTCTTCTAAGACAGATTTTCAGTTTCCAGTCAAGAGTCCTGTATGAGAACCAGGAGTCCAACATCCCGCCCCATTCTGCATGTGTTTTTTGTCCCACAACTCCCCCCCCCACCACCAAAAACACCCTCCACGGGGTTCTTCCAATGTGCTGTCCAGCTCAATGCACCAAGATATCTGTTTTCCACTGCTGCATGGTCAGAAGTTATAATTAGAGGTCTGTTTCCTTGATGCCCACACCACACAGAAGTGTAAGGGGGAATATAGAAGCATTCAGAACAGACTCCCTCAGGAAAAAGTTAGCTATCACCTCATTCAAGTCAGAAACAAGATGAGATCACCAGTCTTGACTCCGACTTCTCCCCCTTTTTCTCCATTCCCCCTTAATAAATGCAAAGGAATGAATGTGCAAGTCCCACGGATAGAACAAAGCCTGAATGTTATTAAGTAATATATAAGTTGTGAGAGATACCACAGATTCATTGTAGCTAAAAGTTAACACACTTTGGGCTGCAACATTTTCTAACCCTGGAAGTCCAAATTTTAGTAAATCTGATTATATTAGAAACACTATCCAAGTTTAAAGGTCTTAAAATATTTGAAGCACATTTCAACTTTCTTATTTTCTTGAGAAAGAAAAGGAAAGGAGAGGGGAAGGAAAGAAGGGAAGAAGAGGGGGAAGAAGGGAGGAAAAAAAGAGATCAATACCATAGAACCCCGAATAATAAGAATATTAGATGAGCTCATGGAGTAAGGGTGACATGTAAATCCCTTTATTTTCCCCAGTATAGAATTGCAATCCTTTTGATGTCAAAACTGAAGAAATGATATATTCAAAAGCTAAGCCTCTCTCAGTTAAATATGTAAAGTACATGTTTCCCTAGAGCCCTTGACACCAGGATAACCCTAGAATTTACACCTTTTCTTTAATCAGTGGAGAATTATTCTAACAGCATTATATCTAATCACTCTATACTATGGCCACTTGTTCTTAAACGGATTGTGGCTCAACCTGGATTTACATCCCGTGTTTATGCCTGGATTTCAGGGAGCTGATACCATAAGTACACTTCTGGGTGGTAGCAAAATGGAACAAAGAAGAAATAAGGAGACCATCAGTCAGGGAATCCCTTCAGTCAGAATGTTAGAAGGAAAAGACATTTGAAGTAATCTTTTAATCTAAAAACTATTTTAAAACTTATTTTCCTGTTTTCATATAACTTTTATTATTTCCCAGACCCTCTTGTCCCAACGGCTTCTACATTTTACTGGCAGTATTTGTTTATTTGTTAAAAACTGACTGCCAATTGCAGTCAATATTCTTACAGTTGTTGAACACCTGCCTTGTTCAATGCACACCTGAGGACATGAATATTAAATAGACAAAGTCTGTCCTCTGAAAGACCATATCATTTAAGGAAGTGCTGCCCCAGAGGGTAATCTAAGCACCCACCAGTGTCAGAACCACAAGAGGCGGCCTTTAAATTTCTGATTCCCACTCCTCTGTACAGTCTGATCCACTAGATCTTGGATCCCAGAAATCTACACTCATGAATACCCTTCCAGGCAATCCCAATACATGCGAACATAATTTCATAATGTGTGTGACATATCTCATTTCATCCCACAAACAATGCTCAAACATGGTACTATCATGTCAACTTTAAAGGTTATAAAACTTTCTGAGAAAATACATGAATTGTTCAAAGGTACTCAGTTAGGACATGGCCGTCCCAAGATTCAAAGTCAGGTATGTTTCAGACAAACTACTAACTATAAAACACAGAAGGATGAAATGGAGCAAAGCCAGTGTCTGTGGGATCACCAAAAAAAGAAAATTTCTTTCTGATGAGACAACCAGCATAGAGTTTGCCAGTTATAGAGCTTGATGAGTGATCGGTCAGATGTTCCAAAGCAAAGGTATGGAGGAGTACATATGTAGCTTGAGCAGCAGATAGACTGTCGTGCACTGCAGGGCACCATCAATGGAGGAGATGAGCTTGGTTCCACAGCAAGGGTATGACATTTAAGGTTTGAGGAGGTGGGCGGCATGATTTGATTCATGTCCTAGAGAATCTCCCTGGTAACATTTTGAACATGAATTGCAAGTAAGAATAAAAACAAGACAGGAAGACTAGCAAACAGACCCCTATCATAATCCAGTCTGCAGAAGACAAGTCCCTGAATTTAGAGAAAGTGAATGGCAAAATTTCTATGACTGTAACAATTGAGGTCATTCCTATTCTTTTTCATAAAAACAAAAGTATTGACTTTTATATAGGTAATACATAAACATGTAAATCCTCCTGTCTACTGGAGTAAAAGTCTAATTTAGATAAAACAAAATGTTGAAAATTTAAAACACTATGTATTCAATAGATTTGGGAAAATCTAACGGGTAATATATTACAGTGCTATTTACATGTATGCCAATGCTTAGTTGATACTAAATATGGTAGGAATCCTTTGGGAAAGTAGTTTAAGAACATAGTTAGGGTTATTCAGACTCAAAGTAGTTTCAAAATAAGAAGCTGTCCCACATGTTCTCCTTTGGTCTCATTTTGATGCCAAAGATTCCAAAATTCTATTAATTTATTCAATACCTACAATTTGTATAGTACACGAGAATTAGGGGAGACCTAAATATTAATAATACCCAAGTCAATACCTGTCCTCATGTAGGTCACAATCAAAAGGAGGAGACCATCAGTCAGGGGATCCCTTCAGTCAGGACATTAGGAAGGAAAAGGCATTTGAAGTCATCTTTTAACCTACTTAATATAAGTAGACTCACATCCAGAAGATTCAGTTACAGATGACAGTAATAGTATCAGTAGTCCCCTAAGGAAAAATCTATAGAAGTGACATTAAGTACAGAGTTTTAAAAATACATTCATGATTATAAGGGTATCTGGGGCCCAACATACTCCTCTGGTTAGGGACATCCTTGGTGTTAGCATCATTACCCATTTTCTTCTTGTGCTACAGTGTAAGCCAAGAGGGAGCAGGAGCTGGGTCAGTGTTATTTTCTCTGTACTTTGCCTAACCCAGTGTCCTACCTGAACTGAGAGCTTTTAGTTGATTTTAGTAATGATGAGACACCCTGTTTTGCCTTGCTGGGTCCATTTTAAACAACGATGCCCCCTAAGTCTGCAAGACTTTACATCTCCACAGTGTCTGTGCTCACTCTTCTGACTTTGCACGTGGCTTGTCCTTGCTCTCCAGGCCTTCTACAATTATCATGTCCTGGAATTACTTCAGATGCTGGTGACAGGAGGGATAAGTTCTCAGCTGGAACAACACTTGGATAAGAGTGTCTGTGGGCTGACAAACCATGGTACTTCATTTATGTCTGAAAGAATGCGGTGTAAGCTGGGGATTCTGTCCTTAAATGAAACTATTTTGTCAGACATTAAAGTGAGTCTACTCTTATCATAATAAAGGTTCCCACTTCCTTACTACTCTGGGTTTCTGAAAATGATTCAGGCTCTTTGGGTTCCTAGATGGCTTAGAGCATAGAAATAATACCAAAAGCTAATAAAACCATGTATTCATAGACTATTTTAAAATTTAAAGTGCATTTTCATGTATCATATTTATTTTTTTATAACAATTCCAGGAGGTAAGTAAGGCAGGTATTATTATCTTCATCTTCCAGATTAAAAAAATCTAAGTATGCAGGAAGCGTCTGAAAAATATAATAACTTTGTTCCTTAGCAAGTTTATTAATAATTATTATAACTAATATTTACTGAGCATGTTCCCTGTGCTTGTCTGCTTTGTTGTTGTTGTTGTTGTTTACTTAATCTGTGCAAGGATTTATATGGTAGGCATTGTTATTAATTGCACTGAACAGATCAAGAAACTGAGACTCAGAGAAACAAGGACTTGCCTGAGGCCACATTTTGTCCCACTGGAAAAGCAGGGAACCCTCCAAGGCAGCCTGACCCAGGCTCTGCTCTTTCTTCCTATACCTGAACTGATAAAGACATCTGATCATGTCAGTCTAAATCAGGCAAAGGGGTTCTGTGTTTGGGTCTAAGACTGATTGGGCTAGCCAGGGGAAAATGCTTGAATTTTCTAAGCCCACTGAAGTAGTGAGCAGTGGATTTTATGGCAAGGGGAAAAGGTCATTATGGCATAGTCATGGGGCATCTGTGTGTTAGGGCATCACTGTGGAGTCTAGCCTAGCAATGAGTAATGTACTTATCAGTGCCTTTTGGTCTAGCTTTGGTTGACATTACATTTAGCCCTCTACCAATGTCTAGAACAGAACATTTTAAGGAAATACTTTTTGTTTGTTCAGAGGACATCAACAAAACCCCCTTCACGTGGAGCAGGCTCTTCCAGGTTTCTGCACCTGATATGTCCTGATAGATACTGCCAAAGAGGGGAAACTCCATGCTTTGTACATCTAAATTCCAGATGCAGACAACATGGCAAAGTCTCTTAGCACATTCTGGTCCTTTGCATTTCTGTGGTCCTGGGCTCCTCACCTGAGACTGACTTGTGAGTGATTATAAGCCCAGAAAAACTGCCGCTGGCAACCTCTTGTCAGTATCAGAGATGACAGTAGACTGGGCAACATTGCTCTCCTTCCTTTCTCTACTTGAACCTGGTCCTCACCTTGTTTTCTACCCTAGTGAATCACATAATGAGACAAACTGTTCTCATGTGACTTCATTGAATCCATTTGCTGTTGCTTTGACCCTGTTGTCTACCCATCATGCCCTTGTTGGCTATAGCCTGAGAGCAGTGTCAAGAGAAATGCTTGGGACTATAAACTCTGGTAGAGTAGGATGACAAGATCACTCTCTGAACGTCAATGAACATCCCAACCCATTATGTAGATTGAAAACTGAATTTCCCAATCTTCTACTAATTGTTACTTCTTTAACGGTTACCAAAATAGTGATAGTAATAAAAACTAGATAACAACATGCTATGTCATGCCCACAAGAGGCTCTTGAAAGTCCACAGTGATAAAAATAATCACTGGGATTAGATGCTCAAAACTTATCATAAGCTTAATTTCCTACTTAACACTGCCACCATAAAAGATATTTGGAAATGGCTTTTGGGTCTTCCAAACTTTTAGTGCAAGGAAAGACAATAGCTTTCCAGTAAGTGCTTGTTATTGCTTAATTAAAGTACCAACAGACACATGTTTTTCTCTTTTCTCCCCAGCCAAGAAAGACATTTGGGCAACTGTTCTGTGGCTCATTAGATAATTTTGGAATCCTATGCCTTGGTTTATACCGCATGATAGATGAAGAGGAGAACAAGCCGGAACAAAATAGGGGAGTATGCTTGCTTGGAGAGTGCTACCCTTCTATCCAAACATAAGAACCAAAGTTACTTTATTCAATATGAAAGAGAAGTCCAGAGATTAGGGTTCATAATAACAAAGAAGGGTCCAGGGGAAGCAGACAGTGATGTAGGAAGAAGGAACCTGGGTATAAATAACCTGAATGAACGGATGATCTGGCTAATATTGACCATGTAAGGAGAATGGTGTCTGTGTCCCCAGTGAAATGTGAGATGTAGACCCAAACTTTAAGTCAGGATTCTTTTGTAACTTACCCCTCATCCATGTCCATGTGACTTTTTTTTAAGTTTTATTTATTTATTTACTTATTTATATTATGTTCAGTCAGCTGACATATATCATTAGATCTTGATGTAGTGTTCAACAATTCATTAATTGAATATAACACTTTCTTTATAGGTTATAGAAGGTTATAAAACCTTCTTTAATATCTATCACCCAGTCACCCCATCTCCTCACCCCGCTCCCTTCTGTAACCCTCAGTTTGGTTCCTGGAGTACAGAGTCTTTTATGGTTTGTCTCCCTCTCTGATTTCTTTTCATTCAGGCTTCTCTCCCTTCCCCTGTTGTCCTCTGATCTATTCCTTATGTTCCACATATGAGTGAAACCATATGATAATTGTCTTTCTTTGCTTGACTTATTTCACTTAGAATAATCCCCTCCAGTTCCATCCATGTCAATGCAAATAGTAAGTATTCATTCTTTCTGATGGATGAGTAATATTCCATCGTACAAATGGACCACATCTTCTTTATCCATTCGTCTGTTTAAGGACATCTCAGCTCCTTCTACAGTTTGGCTATTCTGGACATTGCTGCTATGAACATTGAGGTGCATGTGCCCCTTCTTTTTACTACACCTGTATTTTTGGGTAAATACCTAGTAGTGCACTTGGTGGGTCATAGTGTAGCTCTCTTTTTAATGTCTTGAGGTTCCATACTGTTTTCAAGAGTGGCTGTATCAGCTTATCTATGAGACTTCTTAGAGGTGAAAGCCACTGTCCACATTGGAAAGATTTATTTGTTTTCTGTTGGATTCATTGGGTAAATGTTTACTGACTGCCTCATTTCTAGCCCACTGTGCTTTACACGTATAAATTATGGGAGTGATAATGCTCATATTTCAGTTGAAAGACCAATCTGACCACAATGTAGGAGAACATAAAGGAAATGCATGTGGAGAGGAGGGGGAAAGAGAGTTTACAATCTACAGAAAACACAATAATACATGTCCAAACTAAGATCCTCACAGTGGGATTGGACAGGATTCACTAGAAGAAGGAGAAATTAAAAACATAGAGTGGAAGAAGATTGAAGGCAACTTGTTCTCCTTTCTGAGGGGAACGAAACCAAGATACTCAAAGTGGGGTAGTCTTTTTTTTAAGATTTTATTTATTTATTTGACACACAAAGATCAAAAATAGGCAGAGAGGCAGGTGGAGAGAGAGGAGGAAGTAGGCTCCCCGCTGAGCAGAAAGCCTGACGCAGGGCTCTATCCCAGGACCCTGGGATCATGACCCAAGCCAAAGGCAGAGGCTTTAACCCACTGAGCCACCCAGGTTCCCCTAAAGTGGGGTAGTCTTGAATGGAAAGAAGACTTTTCTACTCATCAGAGAAAGGAAGGAAAAGAATGGGTGCCAAGGCAAACATAGCCATAGGTGAGTGCTGTACTCAAAAGAATTTGTATGTAACACCAGGATTTCTCTGTGAAGTATAGGCATAGCCATTGCTGAGATGATAGTGGCACTGGAGTTTGAAAGAAAAAGTGTCCTAAGTGCCAGAGACCTAAATAAACATGGAGGTCTATAGATGACACCAGTGAATCAAGAGGGAAGGTGATACCGCTATAGAGCATTAATCACAAAGACGCTGTTCTGGAAGCAGCATTGCAAAGCATGAATGATGCTGGTTTCTCTCTCTCTCTCTCTCTCTCTCTCTCTCTCTCTGCCTGAACTCCATGCCCTTGCTCCAATACCTCCGAAAAACCCATGGAGCTCTGTAACTGGGAGAATGTGCAGCCCATACTTGAGAGGACCCCAGAAAGGATATTTCTGTTTCAAAGGGAGTATTTGACTATAGTAGGTCTTGCTCAAACTATTATAGACATTACAGGGGATTCAGTGGAAAAGATATATCAGGTAATGTGATGCCCCCAGTTTTATTTTTGTTTTTCAACATTTCCTTAGCAATTCGGGGGGATGATTATTCAGAGAAAAGAGGTCAGAGGTGCTCTCCGATGGTTGTTCTGTAAAAAAGAGGTGACCGTTTAGGGCAGCGATGATAAAATGCAGGATAAAAGCCATGAAAGTTTATTCTGCCTCAATGTTCTGACCTGAATGCTGGTGTGTTAATTAATATAACTCACATTATTGAGGATTTGCCACGTGCCTGATATGGGGCTAAGACATCCTGCTTCCCTAGGAAGTCGTCTTATGCAGTCCAGGCTCTGGGTGTTCTTGAAGACTCATTGACATTCACTATTTGCTTACTAGTCAAAGTTTCAAATAAAACTTCAGTTTAATATTCTTCCCACCCACACTGGACACTCTACATTGTGAAAGTTGGTGGCATAGGTATTAGGGTAGGCCTAAGGTAGAATTGAAAAAGCTGGAATTATGTAATATTCTGATTTTGATAAAGCTTGGCCAAGTACTCAATATTGGGATGACTGAATTCATTAGAGTAGTAGATATTAAAAGCAGGGAAACCTGGAGTCCAAAAGACCATTAGACATCAGTCAGTCCACATCTCTATCTATCTCTCTCCCATTAAAATGTTGAACAAATCAAGGCCCAAGGAAGGGAGATGCCATGCCAAACTCAGGTCAGAGATTCTTGGGTTTGGAGACAGGAGTGAATGTTAGTCTCCTGATTACTAGTCTAGGACTTCTGTTGCCCTGTGCCAGAAGTATTTACTCTTAATAAGAAACCAATGAAGCCAAGCAGAACAAAAAACATTTCCTCCTCTGGCCCAGCAGAAAGACTTTCTTATTTGGGCCATTGCCTGGAGCCACAACTGTCCCGGCTGCAGAGGCTCCAGAGTCATCTTTGGCTTTTCTTACAGGTTTGTGATCACCCGGCCATCCAATAATTTTAAGCTCCTGCCCTCGGATCTTGTGTTTTGTGCCATCCCTTTCAGCACTTCTTGTTACAAATTGGATACTACATCTCCAAGTCCATATGAAATGATAAATATAGTGCCAACATCAGAGAAACCTGCAAACCCAAATCATTCTTCTACCATTAACCCAGTCAGACAGACAACAACACAACCTTTGACGACATCCATTCATTATTTGGAGCCAAAAACTATTTCCATTAGTGATTCTAAGCAAAGTGTATTGACTCAGAGCAGTAAACTACCATCCCAGACATATTTAGGTGAAACTGAAACCACGAGAGAAAATGGGAAGGAAAAAATGAAGGAAAGCACAGAGGAGAATGCCCCTGCTTCTTCAAAACCAAACTAAAGCCTGTTGATATTCTCCACAAGCTCCTAGCTCACTACTTGTAAAGCATCTCCAGAGATGGTGACTTTGAACAGGAAAATAAAAATGGAAGCATGCCACTTTTGTGCCCATTGGTTAGTGGTGGATCAGCAAACCCACACTGGGGAGAGATAAAAGTCTGATCCAATCCCACTGGATCTAGAGAAATAAATAAAGAAATGCATGATCAATGCTCTGTAAGGAAAGTTCATTGCTCTGTGTCCATTGTCCCTCGAGCAGGAAACATGTTAGACTGAGCTGTGTTGAAGAGGTCCTTCAGTACTTGTTGGGTGCATCTGGTCAGGGTATATAAGCCATCAAGATTAAAAAAGAGAAGGACTTAGACACAGGAGATGAGAAATAAAGAGTCTTACATTCTTTATCCTCAAGTAAGCAAATAGTAAACTAATGTATTATCTCCTCCTTTTATTCCCCACTCATTTTCTTTCTTCATCTCTTTCTATAGAAGGTGAGAAAGATCAGATGGGGAGATGTTGGTTTGAATTGGAAACCAGTCTGCATATAACTAAGACCAGCACAAGAATGGATATTAGAGTATCCTGAGATGGGGTGCCTAGATAAAGTCAGGTAGACAGATACAGAGGGCCTCCCAAATTCCCTAATCTGAGAATAAAGACCTCATTGCATAAAAGGTATAAAATGTCTCCCCATGTTCCAAAGTGAACCATTTACTCCCAATGGGTTATTTGTAAGCAACACCTTCTTGTGTGACAGATACAACACAAGTAAAAGGGAAGACAAAAGAAAATAATGAATCACATTTCTAATAAATTATTTTAAATAATGTTTATAATATCTTTGACATTTTTAACAACATATTTTCTTATTTAGTATCACTACCTCTATTTTACAAAGGAAGAAACTATGTCACAAATAGGGTTGCTGGATAAAAGAAAGGGTACCCAATTAAATTTGAATTTCAGATAATGAGTAAATTTTTAGTATGAGTGCATCCAAATTAGTATACTTCGCTAGCAAGTGATCACATCAACATTTAAACCTGATTGAGTTAACTCCAGCACTTACAGACATTCAGCATCTAAGCACACAAATAAATGAAACAAAACTAAAAGAAAAACAAAACACTCTGGGGCTCCTGGGTGGCTCAGTGGGTTAAGACTCTGCCTTCGGCTCAGGTCATGATCACAGGGTCCTGAGATCGAGCCCTGCATCAGGCTCTCTGCTCCGTGGGGAGCCTGCTTCTCCCCCTCTCTCTGCCTGCCTCTATGCCTACTTGTGATCTTTCTCTCTCTGTCAAATAAATAAATAAAATCTTTAAAAATAAAAAACAAAACACACATCCACAGAAAATAAAATTTTATATTAGTTAATCTTTGGTTATAATAAAATCCACTCAGCCTATGTGGGGAAAAAAAGGAGTCATTATAAGGAAAGTTATCAGAAACCAAGGAAATTCTTTTTTTTTTCCCCTCACACTTTTAAGCTTACCTGAGTTGTCTTCATCCTTCACTTTTTACAGACTTCTGTTTGTTTTTCATTACATGTGGCAAAATATATTTGCTTGTAATTCCACATTTATAGGTAGAGTTATAGATACATCAAAGATTTCACTGGCCTATCTCTGAACCTCAGATTTAATTTCTAAAAGAAGATATGTAAGTGGGGTCAACTTTGGCTACCGTAGTCACCCAGCTATCAGTGGCTGGGGAGCAGAGTGCCCCTGATGAAGGACTTGTCCTCAGGGAAGAATGGGAAGATGGTTCATTGTCTGGGAAGACATTCTACCAAATATCTACTGCAAAGGCAGTATCATTCCTTTCGCTATTCACTGGGTCATTTTATACACATAGCAGTGTTTATTTCTATTTAGTAGAAACAGAATATTCCTGAGAAAGAAAAGTGGAGATTAGGCCTATGTTTACTTAAAATCCACAAGTCTGCTGTACACATATAAACCAATCTGATTAACATCTCAGTCTCAGTTCTCCAAAGTAAAAGGGTATCCCACAAATGATCTCACTTCCAAAACAACAGAGAAATCAGAATGAGCAATTCTTTATTTTTCAGTATTTTAGGGAATTGGGTAACAGAAATGTGGCTAAAGAAATACAGAGGTGTTTGCACTATCATCAACTTTTGAGTACTTACATTGCCAGTCTTGATAAATAAAATTGTCAGAATACCCCTAGACTCATGTGCAAAATGATTCCATAACTCCAGAAGGAAACACTTCAAAAAATGGCAACATTTTTTAACGATTTCATTTATTTATTTGAGAGATAGAATGAGAGAGAGAGCATGAGAGAGGGAAGGGCAGAGGGAGAAGCAGACCCCTTGCTGAGCAGGGAGCCCGATGTGGGGCTGGATCCCAGGACTCTAGGAACATGACCTGGGCTGAAAGCAGTCACTCAACCAACTGAGACACCCACGTGCCCCTAAATGGCAACATTTTAATACAAGTCACAACACTAGATCTGTTGGCAATATGGTGGATTCTTAATTTATAATGATTGTTCAGTCCTTTATTTTATTGAAGTATGGTTGTCACACAATATTACAATAGTTGCAGGTGTACAACATAGTAATTCACCCCTTTCTCCCATCCCTCTCCGTTCTGACAACCACCAGTTCTCTGTATTAATGGGTCTGTTTCTACTTTGTTCATTTGTTTTGTTTTTCTTTATTAAAATGTAAGTGAAATTATATGGTATTTGTCTTTGTCTGACTTATTTCACTTAGCATGAAACCCTCTAGGTCCATTGAACTTATCACAAACGGCAAGACCTCATTTTTTTTGGTGGCTGAGTAATATTCCTCGGTGTGTGTGTGTGTGTGTGTGTGTGTGTGTGTGTGTGTGTGGACCCATATACACCACATCTTCTTTATTCATTCATCTATTGATGGACACCTGGCTGTTTTTTTATCTTGACTATTTAATGCTGCAATAAACATAGGGTCCATATATCTTTTTGGATTAGTGTTTTTATTTTCTTTGGGTAGATATTCAGTAGTGGAATTACTGGATTATAGGGTACTTCTATTTGTAATTTTTTGAGGAAATTCCACACTGTTTTCTACAGTGGCTACACTGATTTACTATATTGACTAAATCTTACCAACAGTGTATGAGGGTTCCTTTTTCTCCACATATTCATCAACACTTGTTATTCCTTGTCTTTTTGATAATAAGAATTCTGATATCTCATTGGGTTTTGATTTACATTTCCCTGATGATTAGTGATGTTGTGTATCTTTTCATGTGTGTGGGGGCCATCTGAATGTTTTCTTTGGAAAAATGTCTATTCAGGTCCTCTGTCCATTTTTTAGCTGGATTATTTGGATTTTTTGATGGTGAATTGTATACTTTATATATTTTTAATATTAACCCCACCTCAGATATGTCATTTGCAAAGATCTTCTATTCAGTAGATTCCTTTTTTGTTTTGTTGATGATTTCCTTCACTGTTCCAAAGATTCTTATTTGGATGTAGTCTCAATAGTTTATTTTTCTTTTTGTTTCTATTGCCTGAGGAGACCTATCTAGAAAGATGTTGCTCTGACCATTGTCAAAGAGCTTACTGCGTATATTTTCGCCCAGAGGTATTATGGTCTCAGATCTCACATTTAGGTCTTTAATTCATTTTGACTTTGTTTTTGTGTATATGGCATAATAAAGTGTTTCAGTTTCATTCTTTTGTATGTAGGTATCCAGTTTTCCCAGAACCATATATCAAAGAGATGCTTTCTTTCATTTTATATTCTTGCCTCTTTTAACGTAGATTGATCATATACATGTGGGTTTATTTCTGGGCTTTCTATTTTGTTCCTTTTATCTGAATGTTTCTTTTTTTCTGACCATACCATGTTGTTTAGATTATTATAGCTTTGTTGTGTACCTTGAAATCTGGAATTGTGATACCTCCAGCTTTGTCTTCCTTTCTCAAGATTGCTTTGGCTATTCACACTCTTCAGTGGTTCCATACAAATTTTAGTGTTATTTGCTCTAATTCTATGAAAAATGCTATTGGTATTTTGATAAGGGTTGAATTAAATTTGTATATTTCTTTGGATAGTACAGGCATTTTAACAATATTCTTTCAACATGAGCATGGAATATCTTCCCATTTGTTTGTATCGTCACCAGTTTTCTTCATCAATGTTTTTTGGTTTGGGGAATATATTTCTTTCACTCCTTTAATGATTGTTCAATTCCTATTTATAGAAGAACTGATATGAAGACAAGAGAAAATATGCAGGGAAATTAATAATTCATAAACAATATGTAGGCCAGTAGTTTCTAAGTTTTTTTTTAGGCTTTGACTCTTTTGAAAATTGGATGAAGGTACATCCTTCCTCCCCAGAAAACTATTATGTCTGTATATTCCACAAAATTCATCATATAAGTGGGAGGGAGGTCATGGATCACCCTATAGTATATCTATTGTCTTCCTAAATTCCTTTTATGGACTTTCTACAACCACTGGAGTAGTCAGCAGAAAAAACCACCGGAAAGAAAGTCATCAGAGGGAAGGGGAATCAGGAGACATGAGTACTTGTTTTAGCGATCTCATTAAACACTTAGGGTCTCCAAGAGAGATTTTAAGAGAATTTGCCCAGCAAATTCATAAAACCTTCCTTCACTTTCCCAGCTCACTTTACTTTTTTATAAAAACAGAAAGTTGAACTAGAGGATTTTGAACATTACTTCTCTATTCATTCATACTGGAAAAGAATTAAACATATTGATGTGAGAAAGAATATGGTGATCAGAGACAATCGAAGGGTGGGAAGGATCCCAATGAAACACAGTTTTAGGAAAGGGAAGTTGACATGTTCAAGAAAAGAAAGCAATCCAGTATGTTTAGAGAATAGTGAATAAACCACAGGAAGAGTTACATGAGGTGATATTGAAAAAATAGGCAGGATCTGATTAAGTAAGAGTTTTAGACCATGAGAAACAGATTACATTTTATTCTAAGTACACTAAGAAGCTCTTTAACAATTTTAAATAATAGAATGTGTTGTCATTTATATTTTGAAAGATTACTCTGACACTTAAGGTTTCAACAGTGTGACTAATTGAATTCAAATGGATTTTCTTCCTTCTACAGATACTCAGAAATGCTAGGTAAATTTTAACAGAATTTTTAAACCTACAGCAGTTTTTCAAAAGAAGTGGAAACTTACAGCCAGAAACAAGAGGGAGGTCATAGTCAGAGAGAGTCTGTGAGAGATATAAGACTCATACATAGGACTGTTTAGTCAGTGGCTGGGATTGTAATGCCATGTGGAACCAGGAAATACAGATGATACTGAGACCCAATATAGCCATCAACTGGGAAAGATCAGCTTATCTGTGTGAGAGGCAATAAACAAGTTCCTCATACTGGCCCAAGAAAGGCACAAAAAAAACTTATCTCTGCTTAGGGATGCTAGTATGAAAAACACCTATTATGAGAAATTGAAGCCCCAAGTTCACATTATATGTAAATTTAGTATCCAAATTTATACCCTATGTGGCAGGAATTTAAAACAGAAAGTAATAGAAAAAAATATGGTTCTAGACAAGCAACATTCTGGAGATAACTGGTAGAAATAAATGAATAATGCTTTGCAGAAAAGAATTTTACAACTTGGGGCAAACAACTCCACTGGCATGAGAGGGGTAGTCATGAATTCAAAATTTTCTAAGAACTGACAATAACCTGCAATAAAAAAATTAGAAATGAAATGAGGAAATTATCCTCATAAATCAGAGTCAGTGACAAATCAAACAAGAGGGTTAGTATGACCCCAGACTTTGGATATTAGAACAATCTGAAAAGACCATAATATTGATACATTTAAAATGATGAAAAAGATTAAAAAGATATAATTATAAATCAGAATGAAAGAAAAGAATACTGTGGAAAAAAATGAGCAGAGTGTGTTGAAAAAGAAGCAGAACTTCTGGAAATAGCTGATTAAATAAAAATTCAGTACGTGGATATAAGCAAAGTTAGATACAGATAAAGCTGGATAATTTATATAAAATGTAAAATAAAGAGATAAGAAAATGGAAAATATGAAAGATTAGTTAGGGAACATGGAAGAGAGAATGAAAAAGTCTAATGTGCAAATAACTCAATTTCCAGACAGCCATAAAAATTTTAAAACTGATAAAATATAAGAATCCTGAATACAAGAAGTCAGGTGAGTCATGAACAGGAAAATTAAAATGATTCTACATATAGACATATCCGTACCTGGACTGGAAAGCAGATTCCCTACAAAGGGATTACAATTGAGAAATTGAGAAAATAAAAGGTAATGGACTGATAACATCAAAATGATAACAAAAATGGTAAAATGTGCATACTTATACTATCTAAATTACCATTCAAAGGGGAAGGGCAAACATACAGTTTTAGATAAACAAAGATTGAAAACATAACACTTATAAGCCTTGAACTAACAAGGGATATACTTCAAAGAAAATAAACCCCAAATGATGGAGAAATATATAAAGACCAATGATAAGAAAATAAATGGAATTTTCTGAGGTAAATATAAATACATATCAATTGTAATACTCTACTACTAATAATAGATTTAAAAGGGTGAAAATAAGTTGAAACATAATTAAATAAAAATAATAGGGGATATGAAAGAAGTGTGATTAAGTAAAATTATTGTAACATCATAACATTGTTCAGGAGGAGGACAGAGATAATTTTTAACATCAGTATTTGTTAAATCTTTAGCATGTAAAAAAAAATGGAGAATAAAGCTTAAAGACAAAGGGAAGAATACATGACTTCCAAATCAGTTGAGAGAAACTAATTAGTAAAGGGACAAAAAAAATGGAATCCAAAAATGTTGACTCAATTCATGAGAAACCAGCCTTTTTTTGGAAAAGCAAATTAAAATAATAGCATATAGAAAAATATGTAAAGGGTAGTAGAAATACAAATACATAAGATATTAAATAAATGTAAATGGGCCAATATTGTTATGTAAAGGACAAAGATTTTCAGATTAGATTTTAAAAATTATGTGCTGTTTATAACATGAAATATAATGATTCAGAAAGTATGAAATTGAAAGAAAATAAAGGGATATACTAGAAAAATATGGACCAAATCAAGTGGTACTATTAGCATCAGATAAAGTATACCTTAAATAAAAAATCATTACTGAAGAAAATAATATCATTTTGTAACCAAATACTAATCCTTAACTAAATCATGTATATAAGATAGCCTTAAAATATATAAAATCATGAAGAAAAAGACAAAATCATGAAGAAAAATTGGGAAATCAATCATAGGGAAGAATTTTAACACACTTTTCTCAAAATGATAAATCAAGCAGAAAAATAATTATTTCTTGCATAGAATAATACAAACTAGTTAACTAGCTTGATTGAATGGAGGTAGATAGATGATGATAGATTGATGATAGATAGATAGACAATAGATAGTTACATAGATAGTCTAACAAGTAGCAAATGGACATTCCTTTCCATCATACATATTCTATGTTTTCATTTCCTATGGAGTCATCAACAAGGTCAGGCATAATGAACCAATGATACCATACCAACCACACTGCAATAAAATTCAAAATTGTTAACAAATATCCAGACCTCAACAAATAAAATTTGCTAACATATTTGGAAATAAAACAACAAGAAAAAATGTAAATCAGCCATGGGTCAAATTTAAAACTTCATAATGGATATTACAAACTTTTGAGATCTAAATGATAATTGAAAGACTATGTATTAAAATTTGTAATGTGCTTCTCCAACAAATGGTGATAGGAAAACCAGATATACACATACACCTGCAAAGAATGAATTGGGACCCTTAACATTACATTGTGTACAAAAACTAACTCAAAATAGATTAAAGACCTAAATATAAATCTCCAAACTATAAAACTTCTAGAATAAAAAATAGGGAATGGAAAGCTTCATGACATTGGATTTGGCAGTGATTTCTTAGATATGACACCAAAAGCACAGACAACAAAAGCAAAAATAGAGAAGGGGACTACATCAAACTTAAAACCTTGCACAGCAATGGAAACAATCAACATAGTGAAAAGGCAACCTATGGAATAGGAGAAAATATTTTCAAATCATACATCTGATAAGGGGTTAATATCCAAAATATTTAAAGAACTTCTGCAATTCAGAAACAAAGAAACCTAAACAATCCAATTTAAGAATGAGCAAATGACCTCAATAAACACTTTTCTAAGAAGACATACAGATAGCCAACAGGCACATGAAGAGATGCTCAGTATCACCAATCATCAGGGAAATGCAAATCAAAACCACAATGAAATACCAACTTAAACCCCCTAGGATGGCCACTATCAAAAAAGAAAAAATAATACATATTGATGAGGACGTAGAGGAATTGGAAATTCGCACATTGTTGGTAGGAACATAAAATGGTGCAGCTGGTGTGGGAAAGTAGGTTCCTTAAAAAATTAAAAATAGAATTTTACCATAACATCCAACAATCCCATTTCTGGGTATTTTTACTGCCAAATTGAAAATAGGATCTTGAAGAGATGTTTGCACACCCATGTTCACTGCAGCATTATTCACAAGAGCCAAGAGTTGGAAGCAGAATACATGTCCATCAATGAATGAATGGATAAAGAATATGTAGCATATACACATAATGAAATACTCTTCTGCCTTAAAAAGAAGGAAATTCTATCATATAATACAACATGGATGAACCTCGAGGATATCATGCTAAGTAAAACAGGTCAGCCACAAAAAGACAGGTACTGAATATTCCACTTATATAGGTTATCTACAGCAGTCAAATTCTTAGCAATAAAAAGGAAAATGATAATTGCCAGGGACTGGGGGAGAGAAAAAATGGAGTTATTGATCAATGGGCAGTTTCAGTTTTGCAAGATGAAAAAATTCTAAAGCTCTGTTGTATGACAATGTGCTTCTAGTTAACATTGTATGTACTGTATGGTACATTGAAAAATGGTTATGGTGGTAAATTTTATGTTTGTGATTACAATAAAAAATTAATTATGGTAAACATATAAATCAGTACAAAAAGTGAATTTCTAACCTTATATGCATATATAGAAATAGATAAAAATTAATTAAAAATTCATGAGTTAATTGCTCAGTTTAGCAAATTAAATAATAGTAAAGTAATATAAATCTAAAGAAATTTCACATCATCTTTGTTATCTCCCAGTGTACTTGACTGGAACAGGAAACCAGACACTAATGCAGAGTCTACTTTACTCAATAGCTAAGTTTTTGTTATTTTGAAAAATAGCAAAAATGCCCTCTATCAAATGGATTGTTAGCCTGAAGAGACCTGGGAGTAACATTTGAACAGAACTGAGGAGAAGGGCAGTTAGGTTAAGAGGAAGAAGCTGGAGGAGAATAAGCAAAGTTTTCTTTAAGATTTGCTGTTCAAAAAATGGTCCCCAAGCTATGTGTAGAATAATGAAAACCTTTCTCTTACACCATACACAAAGATAAACTCGAAATGGATAAAAGACCTCAACATGAGGCAGGAATCCATCAGAATTCTAGAGGAGAACATAGGCAGCAACCTCTTCGACCTCAGCCGCAGCAACTTCTTCCTAGGAACATCGCCAAAGGCAAGGGAAGCAAGGGCAAAAATGAACTATGGGGACTTCAACAAGATCAAAAGCTTCTGCACAGCAAAGGAAACAGTTAACAAAACCAAAAGACAACTGACAGAATGGGAGAAGATATTTGCAAACTACATATCAGATAAAGGGCTAGTGTCCAAAATCCATAAAGAACTTAGCAAACTTAACACCCAAAGAACAAATAATCCAATCAAGAAATGGGCAGAAGACATGAACAGACATTTCTGCAAAGAAGACATCCAGATGGGCAACAGACACATGAAAAAGTCCTCAACATCACTCGTCATCAGGGAAATACAAATCAAAACCACAATGTGATACCACTTCACACCAATCAGAATGGCTAAAATTAACAAGTCAGGAAATGACAGATGCTGGCGAGGATGTGGAGAAAGGGGAACCCTCCTACACTGTTGGTGGGAATGCAAGCTGGTGCAACCACTCTGGAAAACAGCATGGAGGTTCCTCAAAAAGTTGGAAATAGAACTACCCTATGACCCAGCAATTGCACTACTGGGTATTTACCCTAAAGATACAAATGTAGTGATCTGAAGGGGCATGTGCACCCGAATGTTTATAGCAGCAATGTCTACAATAGCCAAACTATGGAAAGAACCTAGATGTCCATCAACAGATGAATGGATAAAGAAGATGTGATATATATAAACAATGGAATACTATGCAGCCATCAAAAGAAATGAAATCTTGCCATTTGCGATGCCGTGGATGGAACTAGAGGGTATCAGGCTTAGTGAAATAAGTCAATCGGAGAAAGACAACTATCATATGATATCCCTGATATGAGGAAGTGGAGATGCAACATGGGAGTTTTGGTGGGTAGGAAAAGAATAAATGAAAGAAGATGGGATCGGGAGGGAGACAAACCATAAGTGACTCTTAATCTCACAAAACAAACTGAGGGTGGCTGGGGGTCAGGGGGTCAGGAGAGGGGGGTGGGCTTATGGACATTGGGAAGGGTATGTGCTATGGTGATTGCTGTGAAGTGTGTAAACCTGGAGATTCACAGACCTGTACCCCTGGGGATAAAGATACATTATATGTTTATAAAAAAATTTTTAAAAAATTAAATAAAAAATCTATTAGAATTTTAAAAAATTAGGAAAAGAAGATATAAATCAGGCCAGCCCACTCTTAAGGATTCAAACATATTCACAAAATTTTAATTTAATTGCTTAAAAATAAACTAATAAAAAGTGAAAATAAAAAAAAAGAAAGAGTGTTTTTAGTAAAATAATGGAGATGACAGCCAGGTTGGGGTAGCTTAAGTAATGTAATTAGAGATGTGGGAATAAAGTAGTGAATGTAGTGGGCCAGTGAAAAAGTCTGTCTGTGACAGGAGGGCAAGAGCCAGGATGTTAGAAGGAAAAGATGGGATTGAATAATAAATTTGAGTGGCCTTTCTTTATTTCTTTACTGCCTTCTTCCCAGTGCCAATCAGCTAGCCTTTCCTTGATTTCTTGCAAGATGAAATGCTGCTAAGATATTTCCTTGAAGGCAAGAAAGAGTGAAAGGTAGTTAGCATTTTCATATCTCAAAAAAAAGGAAGAAACAAGGCTCGCTGGGCTATCCAGAGGCTGATTTAGGTTGCTACCAAAAAGAGTACATTAAGGCAGAGAGAAGTGTGACTTCAATGAGTCCCCTGACCTGAGGAGTCCCTGCATTGTCTGAAGTCACCTCCCTTTCCTGTCTTTCCCAGAAGCAGCCAGGAGACAGCAGCACAAAAGATACCTTTTTCCCTTTCAAAAGCAGGAGGAGGGCTGGGACATTTCCCCCTAGTTTCAAGGATCTGTTAATTGGTTCCCAGTAAAATTACAGAAGCAGCCTGCCTGATAATGATTGTAAATGACAGAGACAATCAGGTTTACCTTGTGATGTCCCCAGGGGACTTGCAATTAGTTTAGTCTGAATTTAGCATCAGCTGCTCAGGCACCATTCTTTCCAGCACGCAGTGGCTGGACTCATCCTGTATTCTTTCAAACGTCATTAGTGTTACAGCCTTCTCTCCCTCTCCCTCCCATCCCCAGCAGCCTCCTGCCTCTCACTGTCCCCCCTCCTCCTCAATTTTCAGGACTCCCAAAGCATGCCAATCTAACTGAGAAACTGATGTTAACATTACTTGTCGAGGTTGGGCTCTTTTGTCTTCTGGCATGGAAGAAACAACTCATGGCTTTGAGGTGTGGGTTATTGTCCCTCCAGGAAACTACACACCAACTTCACTGAACTCCAACCTCCATTAACTCCTTTACAGTTTGAAGGTACTCAGCTCGAGGATTTTATAGTTCATTAGAGGTGTTTGGAATGTACCGTAGGTCTTAAATAGGAGTTAATATGCCAAATAGCTAGATGTTGAAGGAGGCAGTTTTCATTAAAACTAAATCTTCAAATTTTCCAGAAGCCACTATGTATGTGGGTGTAGTTACATATGTATGCATATGTGTGTATGTGAATATGAGGATATTTAATATATATTAAATATATATTACACATTACACATACATATATATTGTAATACATGTAATCTATGTGTATTTATGTATATGTGTATATGTCTATATGGACACATATTACATATATGTATATAATATATATCTATATATTATACATATACATATTTGTATATATGCCATATATATATGTATTTACACACACTTATACACATATATATGTGTATATATAAATCCAAACTTTAATGTGTGGCATACTACAGATCTCATTAAAATGCTGATTCTGATCTAGGAGTTCTGGGTTGGAACCCACTTTCAGGTAACAGATATTGCTGGTTTGGGGACCACTTTTTTTTTTTTTTTTTGGTGTCACAAATGCTGTTTTTATTTTTTTAAATTTTTATTTATTTTTTAAATTTCTTTCAGTGTGTCAGAGTCCACAGCCCCTCATGGTTTGTCTCCCCCTTCAACTTCCCCCAACTCCCTTCTCCTCTCCATTTCCCAATGTCTTCTGTGTTATTCCTTATGCTCAATAAGTAAGTGAAACTATATAATAATTGACTCTCTCTGCCTGACTTATTTCACTCAGCATAATCTCTTCCAGTCCCATCCATGCTGATACAAAAGTTGGGAATTCATCCTTTCTGATGGAGGCATAATACTCCATAGTATCAATGGACCACATCTGCCTTATCCATTCATCTGTTGAAGGGCATCCTCGTCCTTTCCACAGTTTGGTGACTGTGGCCATTGTTGCTATGAACACTGGGGTACAGATGGCCCTTCTTTTTCTACATCTGTATCTTTGGAGTAAATACCCAGTAGTACAATTGCAGGGTCATAGAGAAGCTCTATTTTTAATTTCTTAAGGAATCTCCACACTGTTTTCCAAAGTGACTGTATTAGCTTGAATTCCCATCAACAGTGTAAGAGGGTTCCCCTTTCTCCACATCCTCTCCAACACACATCGTTTACAGTCTTATTAATTTGGCCATTCTAACTGGTGTAAGGTGGTATCTCAATGTGGTTTTGATTTAAATCTCCCTGATGGCTAGTAATGATGAACATTTTTTCATGTGTCTGATAGCCATTTGTATGTCTTCATTGGAGAAGTGTCTGTTCATGTCTTCTGCCCATTTTTTGACATGATTATCTGTTTTGTGTGTGTGTTGAGTTTGAGGAGTTCTTTACAGATCTTGGAGATCAGCCCTTCGTCTGTAGTGTCATTTGTGAATATCTTCTCCCAGTCTGTGGGTTGCCTCTTTGTTTTGTTGACTGTTTCCTTTGCTGTGCAGAAGCTTTTGATCTTGATGAAGTCCCAAAAGTTCATTTTCACTTTTGTTTCCTTTGCCTTTGGAGACATATCTTGAAAGAAGTTGCTGCCTGTGTTCTCCTCAAGGGTTTTAATGGATTCCTTTCTCAGT
The DNA here is from genome assembly GCA_004024625.1 of Mellivora capensis. Lineage (NCBI taxonomy): Eukaryota > Metazoa > Chordata > Mammalia > Carnivora > Mustelidae > Mellivora > Mellivora capensis. Next base: position 94,896 of record PISX010006416.1, read on the forward strand.
TCTAGCAGTTTTGGAGTGGAGTCTTTTGGGTTTTCCACATACAGTATCATATCATCTGCAAAGAGTGATAGTTTGACTTCTTCTTTGCCGATTTGGATGCCTTTAATTTCTTTTTGTTGTCTGATTGCTGAGGCTAAGACTTCTACTACTATGTTGAATAGCAGTGGTGATAGTGGACATCCCTGCCGTGTTCCTGACCTTAGCGGAAAAGCTTTCAATTTTTCTCCATTGAGAATGATATTTGCGGTGGGTTTTTCATAGATCACTTTGATAATATTGAGGTATGTGCCCTCTATCCCTGCACTTTGAAGAATTTTGATCAGGAAGGGATGCTGCACTTTGTCAAATGCTTTTTCAGCATCTATTGAGAGTATCATATGGTTCTTGTTCTTTCTTTTATTAATGTGTTGTATCACATTGATTCATTTGAGGATGTTGAACCAACCTTGCAGCCCTGGAATAAATCCCACTTGGTCGTGGTGGATAATCCTTTTAATGTACTGTTGAATCCTATTGGCTAATATTTTGGTGAGAATTTTCACATCTGTGTTCATCAAGGATATTGGTCTATAATTCTCTCTTTTGATGGGATCCTTGTCTGGTTTTGGGATCAAGGTGATGCTGGCCTCATAAAATGAGTTTGGAAGTTTTCCTTCCATTTCTATTTTTTGGAACAGTTTCAGGAGAATAGGAATTAATTCGTCTTTAAATGTTTGGTAGAATTCCCCTGGGAAGCCATCTGGCCCTGGGCTTTTGTTTGTTTGGAGATTTTTGATGACTGTTTCAATCTCCTTACTGGTTATGGGTCTGTTCAGGTTTTCTATTTCTTCCTGGTTCAGTTGTGGTAGTTTATATGTCTCTAGGAATGCATCCATTTCTTCCAGATTGTCAAATTTGCTAGCATATAGTTGTTCATAATGTGTTCTTATAATTGTTTGTATTTCTTTGGTGTTGGTTGTGATCTCTCCTCTTTCATTCATGATTTTATTAATTTGGGTCCTTTCTCTTTTCTTTTTGATAAGTCTGCCTAGGGGTTTATCAAGCTTATTAATTCTTTCAAAGAACCACCAGCTCCTAGTTTTGTTGATTTGTTCTATTGTTTTTTTGGTTTCTATTTCATTGATTTCTGCTCTGATCTTTATGATTTCTCTTCTCCTGCTGGGTTTAGGCTTTCTTTGTTGTTCTTTCTCCAGCTCCTTTAGGTGTAGGGTTAGGTTGTGTATTTGAGACCTTTCTTGTTTCTTGAGAAAGGCTTGTACCACTATATAGTTTCCTCTCAGGACTGCCTTTGCTGTGTCCCACAGATTTTGAACCATTGTGTTTTCATTATCATTTGTTTCCATGAATGTTTTCAATTCTTCTTTAATTTCATGGTTGACCCATTCATTCTTTAGAAGGATGTTGTTTTGTCTCCATGTATTTGGGTTCTTTCCAAATTTCCTCTTGTGATTGAGTTCTAACTTCAGAGTATTGTGGTCTGAAAATATGCAGGGAATGATCCCAATCTTTTGATACCGGTTGAGACCTGATTTATGACCCAGGATGTGATCTATCTGGAGAATGTTCCATGTGCACTAGAGAAGAATGTGTATTCTGTTGCTTTGGGATGAAATGTTCTGAATATATCTGTGATGTCCATCTGGTCCAGTTTGTCATTTAAGGCCTTTATTTCCTTGTTGATCTTTTGCTTGGATGATCTGTCCTTTTCAGTGAGGGGAGTGTTAAAGTCCCCTACTATTATTGTATTATTGTTGATGTGTTTCTTTGATTTTGTTATTAATTGGTATATATAGTTGGCTGCTCCCATGTTAGGGGCATAGATATTTAAAATTGTTAGATCTTCTTGTTGGACAGACCGTTTGAGTATGATATAGTGTCCTTCCTCATCTCTTATTATAGTCTTTGGCTTAAAATCTAATTGATCTGATATAAGGATTGCCACCCCATCTTTCTTCTGATGTCCATTAGCATGGTAAATGGTTTTCCACCCCCTCACTTTAAATCTGGAGGTGTCTTCAGGTCTAAAATGAGTTTCTTGTAGGCAACATATTGATGGGTTTTGTTTTTTTATCCATTCTGATACCCTGTGTCTTTTGATTGGGGCATTTACCCCATTAACATCCAGGGTAACTATTGAGAGATATTAATTTAGTGCCATTGTATTGCCTGTAAGGTGACTGTTACTGTATATTGTCTCTATTCCTTTCTGATCTACTACTTTTAGGCTCTCTCTTTGCTTAGAGGATCCCTTTCAATATTTCCTGTAGAGCTGGCTTGGATTTTGCAAATTCTTTCAGTTTTTGTTTATCCTGGAAGCTTTTTATCTCTCCTTCTATTTTCAATGATAGCCTAGTTGGATATAGTATTCTTGGCTGCATGTTTTTCTCGTTCAGTGCTCTGAATATATCATGCCAGTTATTTCTGGCCTGCCAGGTCTCTGTGCATAAGTCTGTTGCCAATCTAATATTTTTACCATTGTATGTTACAGACTTCTTTTCCTGGGCTGCTTTCAGGATTTTCTCTTTGTCGCTAAGTCTTGTAAATTTTACTATTAGGTGACAGGGTGTGGACCTATTCTTGTTGATTTTGAGGGGGTTCTCTGCATCTCTTGGATTTTGATGCTTGTTCCCTTTGCCATATTAGGGAAATTCTCTACAATAATTCTCTCCAATATACCTTCTGCTCCCCTCTCTCTTTCTTCTTCTTCTGGAATCCCAATTATTCTAATGTTGTTTCATCTTATGGTGTCA